>JAABNY020000012.1:0-16250 GCA_015164015.2 Brevimyrus niger
GGCGGGGGTGCAATGAGAGGTAGACATCCTGTTTAATTAGGGGGGTTTCTGCATGCAGGCGCCCCCCCCCCCCCCAGCGGCCGAAGTGTCCCAGGGCCCCCCAGCAGAAGCTCCTGGTTCCTCATGATTAGCACCCTGTGGTCAAATTTAAATGCAGAAGAGAAGAACAGTCCACAAAAAAAAAAACGACCCTCTGGTCAAACGCTGTATGGGACACATTCCCTGCGGTGGTTAATGTTGTAATCCCAAGATGAAAAGTAAAACCATTAAAAATTACGTTTAATACCACAAAGAATATTTAGACCTCAGCTGACTGCTGGAGTATTTCACGCCACACTCGAGAGTACGAATCGAGCATGGGTGTGTGCGCATGTTCTTGACATTTTAAGTTCTGCAAGGCTGACGTTCAAGATGGGCAAATGTCTTCTACGTAGATTTTCACTTGACTGGTCTTTTTTGGATGTCAGTATCCCCTGGTAGCTACTTGACTCCGACTTAAAAACCTGTGGAGAGGAAACAGAATTATTGTTTAATTGATTGACAATTATACTTGCCATACAGCCAAAATTAATTACATATAAATATCTATATCGTAGCACAAAGAAAAACATGAATTCTTACTTATCAAAAATGTGCTAATTGTAATTTTTGCATTTGGTATATATTTAATAGTAATAATAATACCAATACATTACCTTATATTATCACGCATCCCACCCAGGGTATAACCCAGGCTCTGCCCCCCCAACTCTAAATGATCTATGGATGATGGTCAGATATTATATATTAATAACTTGTATATGGATATAAAAAAAATAATTGAAAAAAATCACTTTCCACCGGCTTTCCACCATCTGCTAACCATAAACTAAGATTACAGCTATCCTGCTAATTATTTATCTTCCTGTTTAGTTTTAATGAGTGTCAAATGCTTTTCTTGCGAAGGGAAAAATACTTCTGTATAGTAAATTTACCTTGGTCTTGGAAAGTAAAATTTGGATTTTTTTTTTATGCTGTTAACAGGACATATAAATATCTTTCAGCAATAGGCATTTAAAATACATAGATCCTTCTAGAAGGGCTTGACAGTTGCAGCTTTGAATGACAGGTAGTGTTTCCTGCCCAGCTGGCAAGAAGCTTCAGTTGTACCCAAAGCTTCAGAGGGACCCAAAGCTTCAATGCTCCCTGGGGTTAGTGACACTGCACCCCCCTCCCCCTCCCCCTCCCCAACTACTATACTAAAATGATTCGTCAGCAGCTAACCTCTGTCTAATTAAAATTTTTCTGTATATGCCTCAGACGGACTGAAGGAAATGCTTGATAGGCAGTTTGGTGACAGCGGGGGCAGCCAGACCCCTAAAAACAACACAGTCCACCTTCCCTGCTCGTCGTTCAGTCCATCCAAGGCGGGGACACAGGTGGGCAGCCACCCTCTCATACCACCCCCCACCCCCCCAGCGCCCACACACTCCATCACCCACACCGCTCTTTTCCAACATGGCATCGCCCCCCTCCCCAGGGCTGTAACTCTTACAGAAATGTAGCTGATTAAAATGTCGATGTGAAGGGTCCCCCCCCCCCCTTTCTTTTACTGCAGGCATGTGTGGGTGGATATGGCTGCAGGCTCTTGCTGTGAACAGATGCACTCGCGAGGGTCTGTGTCGCACTGGAGCTGTAGAAAGGTGGTGTGGGGGGGGGGGGCAGGGGGAGCTGGAATGGGGAGGAAATGAAAAACTGTTTACCCCCCCCCCCCCCATCCCAACCGAGCAAGAGCAAGCTGCTTGCTAGGCAACACAAACTTAGCCAGGCCCCAAGGTCAACGGTTCAACCGTGGCTCGCGGCTAAAAGGTCTAAATTCTGTTACCTACTTGACTGTAACTCCATGCATGGCTAACAGGCACGCTGTCCTCCTAATTAGCTCTCTCTCCTGCAGAGGCGCTTTATCAGCAGGCCTTGAAAAGCGCGCAGCCCTCGCCAACATCCGGAGTTACACATTGTACCGACCTGGCGGGCAGAATTACCTCAAAGCTTTGTTCAGTTGTGCGTGGAAGCATCTCAGATGCAATAACTGAATCATAAAGACGGCACCCCCCGCCCCCCTCAGGGCAAGGAGAAAGGAAAGGCCCAGCCCTCCCCAGAGTGTAACTAAGGAAGGCATTTTCAATGTTTAAATATAAGGGATGGAAAAAAAATCCAATTAGAGTTTCACGTGGGGGCCTTGACTTTAGTCTCTGTGTCTGTAGCCGTTTAAACGGCACAGGTGCCCGTGTTTTATCTGCACGGGGCCGCGCGCTGCGAATTACCCCCCACACCCCACACACATATGGAAAAGCTAAACACCAAGGCGTGTGTCTCAGTTTTTTATCAATAAGGAAACGTGAATGACATTAAGCAACGCTGCCGTTTCCTTAACGCTGTCGCTCTTTGTCTTATACAGAAATCTGTTAATGATTTTGCCCGCAGACAGCAGTAACAGGGCTGTGTACTGTAGCAGACTTTCTGTCTGCAGACACATTTGGAATTTGAACGCGGGCGCGACGTGTGAACGCGCGTGAAATGTCCACTTTGTAGAAAAAAGCAATGTGCAAAAAAAACTATACATGTGTTTGTGTAATTTAGACAAGGGGTTAACTAAAATTGAGATAAAGGTCCAGAAGTGATATTTGTTCACCGCACGTGTTTTCTCCTACATCCAAAGTGCCTTCAAGGGGGGGGGGCTGCTATTCACCGGCATCCATTTGTGAAACATGTATTTCACCGCGATGGGTTTTAAGTTGCAGTCAGCTGTTAGGAGATAAATCCTGAAAATGAAGCGGTGGTGAAATTAGCATTAACTCACACCGAACACCGACCGTTTGCCATAAGCAGAATGTTTTTACTGAATATCGGGGCTGCTGAAGACTCTTAGTAGCCATGCGGTTGAAAAAGAGACCGATCACTTATAGTGTGGTGAGAAAGATTACGGAGCTTTTAACGCTGGTTGAAAAACAATAATAAATCGTACATAATACGCGCAGAAACACAGATCAGAAAGAGCTGTTCAGAGTGTGTTTAACCCAGTGGCTAAAACGTGCACGACCAGCGCTTTCCCCCCTTTCTCCACATCATTGGCGCGGTCGAATCTGTTCTTCATTTTGGCTTCCTGATACATGCGAAGCAGACAGGCATGAACAAGAGGGAGGCACCGCCATCCAGCGTTTCCCGCTCCCAGACAGGACAACGGCTTCCATCGGCCGCGGATGCGGCGCGTCCTGCAGCCCCCTCCATGTGGTTTCGGTTACGGGAAGTTTTACTGTCAATCGCGTCTCCTTTTCTGCCTTGGGGCATTACAAGTGCCACATAAAGGGGACTTTGTCCCCCGGAGGCTAGACATGGGAGTCTAGTCCTGGGCACAGGACCGACCAGCATGACATCACCTGTGCTTTGCCTACGCTAACATCTCTTTCCTATAAGGATACCGAAAGGGGGGGGGGGCTATAGTAAAATAAGCCAATATCCACCAAATGGATTTTAAAAGACAGGCATCTGTTTGCATCATGCACTTGCTGTAAAAAGGAACTTACTACCAATAATTGCATTTACAGCGCACAAGTCCGTAGATCAAAGTGAGAAACGCTGAAAAGACACAAAGCCAACCAGACAGGAATAAAGATCTGAGGCGCGGAAAGGTGCAGTACAGCTCAAAAAAGGGCTGAAATATTAAATATAAAATGCCAACTTAAACTATGAATTTGAACCACAAATGACCAGATTATGTTAATAAAATCTAACGTCCAATGCAGGAAATCGCGTCCAAGGTAAAATGAAAAAGTACATTTTCGTTAGGTGATGAATAGCTAGGCTACAATATTTCCAGCGCACTGCATGCATGAACCTCCCATACAAAACATAATAATTTGAGACAGGAATTATTTATTAGGCCATATATGAAAAGAAGATTATAAAAGAAAGAATATAATAAAATCCCCCATCTCTCTTACACACACACACCCTGACCTGGATAAACGTGTGGAACATGGATGGATGGAAAAGTGTCTTACTGCGAAACCTAAAGTTTGACTCAAGCGATACGCGGATCGCGGTATCAGATGGACATCATAACCGGGATGACCGGGGCTTTAAAAACCCGGAGTGAGGAACCTGGGCATTTCAAAACAAGGCTGAGGTGAGGAGTGAGAAGCCATGAATCGAGGCAGGAGCGCTGGCATCCTGTCCCAGGGACGGCATGCTGAAAAGTGCTTCTCAGCACGTCTTTATAACTTCGGAGAGACACCGTCAGACGTATTGACACAGCTGCATATGGGCAGTTAACAACTCCTACAGTCTGCACGTCCAAACTAAACTTCCTAGTGTCCTGTCTTCTCAAACAGCTACTGAAAGTCATACTTATATCGTACGCATTACAAAAATGGGTCAACTCAGCACCACAGAGGCAGTCGAAGCTGGCTGTAAGTTACCCGGCTTCCTCAAAGTCCATTTCACCAACACTTTAGGCATATGGATAAGGTAGTTATACAAAGAGAATATACTTAAAACAAGCATTCCTTGATAATATGGAAACGTGCATCTTTTACGGAAGTCAGCATCAAGTTTGGGGACAGCATTGCAACTATGGAAATGTTTGTTCCTCTACTTTATGTGCAGAGCTCGGTTACACTTTGGAAAACTGTATTGTCTGTCTCGTTTTCATACCACCGCTGAGCAGTCCCTCTCCCTCACCCGTGACTCAGTTAAACCACAAATTCAGGCCTGTAACATTTGTAACATAAACTGCTCTTAACACTGCGCCATAGCAGAGTATGTTTGGAGGGTGGAGATCGTACAGCGACCGCGCTCTGTACAGATAGAATGAGTGCCAAAAGCACGACAGCCTGGGGAAGTTAAAGGTGACATTTGTTCAGAATTAAGCAATGTAAGGTTTAGTGGGTCTGGAAGGGGAACCCACACCTGTTGGCGTCCAAAACTAAGATTCTGGACTATATGCCTCCGAAAAAGCGCGAAGCGTAATGTGGATCTCAGCGCTCGTGCTCCCGTAAAAGTATTACGTTCTCATATGTGCAATTGTGACATCTGTACGGTTTCTGCACCCAGATGTAACAAATCACATATAAATGCGAAATAAATTGACAGCATGCGTTTTATTACCCGTACAACTTTTTATCCACTGACAAGTGAACACGTGCAGCTGGTACTTTAAACTTCAAAGAAGGGAACTGCTGAAAATCCCTCCTCAAATGCGTTTCAAATCCTTATTCTGTGGGGCTTGTATCATTCTGCCTTCATTATGTATAAATTAGCCAGAACTACTGTTAAAGTAAACACGTTCTCCGTGTTAATGGCAATACCTGAGAAGATGGAAGAATAGAAGGCATCTTTCGTCTTTGGAGCTTCGGCGGCTCAGTGCGAAACCCACCATATCATCTTTCGTGGTAAGAAAGAAGTTATACATCAAGACGGCGGTCACTTTGAAATTGAAGGCGACGAAACAAGATATGCAAACAAGCTGAAGGAAAATTCAATGCCTTATATCAGTGTTTTAATGACTTACTGTGCCACTAATTCATTTAACGTTCAACTTTTAATGTGCATTTGTTAATATGACCTGGGTAAACAGAACCTAATTTTTACGGCCTTAAGCTTATTTAGAACTTGTGCTGTCAAGAAAAACACGCGCCCACGCGAGGTGTACCCTTACTCACACGAGGTGTACCCTTACTCTCCCCACATATTGATATTAGTAAATGACCTCGGAGGTGGAGCAAAAAAAAAAAAAAAAGGTTTTTGGGGTTTATTAAGTATTTGCGGTCGAAACAGACAAACCGCGTCTAGCGAAGCTTAAAGCACATTGACTCAAAAACAAAAGCCCGATGAATAACGTCTTGTGTTCTTATGGAAACTGTTTTTAGTTTGCTTAAATTATTTCCTCCTTCTGAAGCTGGCGGGATGTTATAAATTAACATTAATATTGGTAATTTCTAGAATTTCCCCCCGTTTCTATTAGTTTAATAGTCGAGGAGGCTGAAAGGAGGGGGGGGGCACATAGGCCTACGCTTAAACATCTGGCAAGGAGTGTAGGTCTACCTAACATCATTTTTAATCTGCATTACCATTTTCTTCAAATAATACATTAGCAGCAATTTTTATTTTCCAAACTATGTTCTCGAAAACGTAGCCATCAAATTTTGTTGATTAGAGTCAAGACTTCTGGCTTCTGAACACTAGCACACTGGCAGGGCAACGTACATAAAGTATTGGAGACAGGCATAACTGAAATTTGCAAAACAATATACAAAAATGAAAACAAACATCTGATATTCGGAGACAATGTATTGTATGCCAGAAGTCAAATAAATTGACATACATCTCCCATTTATTTTCATAAGCGTCGTATAAATACATCTAATCAGTACATAGTTGCAGCCAAATTTAGCCAAGTTTTAGCTTCAGGGATCTGTACTGTTTCATTTCCCACTTGCAGAGAATGAATGCAATGGGACTGTACGGGAGATACTGCGAGAAACACAGCGCCTCGACGGATCGATGAAGACCATTATAACGAACCATTGTGCGAGACCAATTTGCCTTACAAAACTCCCAGTTTCATTTCTTGAAAGTCGTTGCTAATCTTTATATTCAGCAAAAATCGAATGAAGAATAAATTGTTATCTTTCAATTACACTCTCGGACGCTGGACCTATTATTCTAGTTAGTGATAAAATAAAAACATTACTCACCCTGTCTCGCGCTTGATGGGACAATCTCGGGCAAAGGCTACCTTCAACAGCGGGCCTTTATTTAATTAGAGTTCCCCTAATTTGTTTTTAGTTACTTCACAAATTCTCGGGTTGGGAATTAATCAATTATACTGGCTTGACTGTCTCATAAACAGGTACAACGTTTCATTTACTCGGGAATGTTTTAACGCGCCACTAACATTTTATGGTTAAAGTAGCAGTATAGAAGTAAACTTTGCTATTCTACACTGCAAAAATGTGGAATATGCATAAGACAATCATAAAATTACGACTACAGAAACAAAAATACGCATTTTAATCGCTATTATTGTTTCTGTTTGTACCATTAATGGTGACGATAACAAACAAATTTTGGGGGGATGGAGGGACCGAATATTAGTCGAACACATTAATTAAACTTCGCGAATGTATTTACCCTTTAATAAATTTGCATAATTTATATTTAAATTAAAATTGCAATTAAACGATAAAAAGATTATAAACTTGTATCAATTATTACAGCGCGGCTCGTTATTATTCTATTACTTTTGACAGTACAGTCATTTAATATGAAAACGTAGAATAAATGTTAGAAGTTGAGAACCATCCTTGTTAGACACAAGATGGAACTTAACGTTTAACTTTTAACTCCAAATTGTTGTGTTTTGTTGCCCTCTTCTGGTGGAAGTATTGGCAAATCATTGCGCAAGTCGTTCCTGTTTCAGTGTGATACATTTTGCAACATAGAAGTTACTTGCACAGGCGCGGTAGTGCACGACTTGCCAGTGATTTAAAAAAAACAATTGGTTTTATATAAAAAAAAAATATTCATGTTATCCTTCTGTGCATGCAGGGTCCATAGTCGGTTATTCAGTCATGTTCGCGGTGATCCATAACCTGTCCCAGGAAATTTATTACTTCGCAAGGAAGATTACAGTTTATCTTTATGCAATAGGGAACTAGTACACAAGACATTCGCAAATTAAGCATAATTTATATTCACAGAGTCACCTAAGCAATGTGTTTTTATACTTTGAAGCAAAGCAGAGACAGAAATTTAAAAAAGCGTACATTACAGTTAACCATATGCTTTATATGAAATATACAACGGCGCAGAAGGCCGAATTAAAAACTGGTCAGTAATGTATATTTAAAAGAGAGTGTCTGTGTATGTTTATTGCAAGACTTGCTCATCTTCTAATCAGGGGGAAATGAATGAACGGGTTTTAAAAACACACAATATTTAGTAATACTGACCCCTAAACCTCCCAGCTGCAACTGCAACACAGCACGCCACGCTTAATCTGATTTAATACATTCCCGAGGCCTTTAACATTATACCGAGACACAAGAAGAAAATGATTAAGTTGCTAATAAAGCTGTTTAAGACTAGTTTCACCGGCCGCTAATGATAATTAACATGCAAATGAGCTCTGGGACACAGGAATGGCACTGTGGTCCTCAGTTTGTTACTAGCTTAATTACTGTTTGAACGGTCTAACGTCATGGTTATGAATGGTAGCATTCCAGGTAATGGGCAGAACAATAATTAGGGTTATGACACGTAAAGAAATTTGTTTTGCTTTTTTACAGCAGCCTGAGCCTGGTAATCAATCGAATTATACCGTGGTGTGCTGTGCTGCCTGATCGGTGTGTGATAAAAATGAAACAACGGCAGCGGAGACATTTCCCTTAAGATCTGGCCTCCATTGTTTCTCCATCAAGCGATCTGCCTGATTGATCATGCAGAGGTAATGAAAGCTGACGGAGAAAACGGGCAGGAGAACTTGGAGCACCTGCGATCCGCTCCAGGTCAGACTGCCACTGTGCCACAGCGCGCAGAAAAATATATCTGCTACAACAAAAATAAAAATTCAATAAAAATGAACCGTTTTGCATTTAAATCACTGAAGCTCGTAGGCCTATTTCACAACAGGGGCCCACACACGTGTTTAAATTTAAAAATTTGAACAAATATTAGGTTTTCATTAGCACCTCCCGCATTTTTCAGCTCTGCCATGCAACACTAACTTCCTAATTAAAAAATCCCTTAATTAGTTTTCTTTAATTAAGTATTACATTATAATTTACACCACTTGACAGCTGTCAAGCGCCACGGAATAATTTAAAGCAGAGAATGTTCATTTTAAATGACTTTTAAAAACAAGCTGGCAAAGCCAGGAGATTTGACATTAAATACCATTACTTTCGTATTTAATTAACCACCCTTGAGCGGTAAATAAATGTTAATCAACAGAAAGCAGCGATGAGGCCATAACACAATGTACTGAAAAGTAAGCTTTAGTTGGGTTAGTATGGAGTACGGCAATGTGTTTATTTGCTCCTAACAAACTTTACCGGGGGGGAAAGCTTACTTAACGGAATACGTTTATGAGCCGAGAAACGTGGCCAGGGAGAACTTTCTCATTCCACAAACAATCGACTCGGAATTTAAAGATATATAGATCGTGAGGTAGGTCATTGCTGCGGGAGCGCTGCTTGTCTGCGGTAAGGAGGCCGCTGGAAAGAACCTCCTCCTGCCTCCAGGATACGGCGGGAAACACCGGGCCGAGACCAGCTTACTCAGGACCACTAGGCTATGTGGGTCTTGGACTTGGAGGAAGTAATTACATTCAGTGCGTTTCTTTTACACAAGACTACATGTAAATAGTACCCGGTTGGGGTATCCTCATTAAATCAAGAACCACAAGTTTCCAGTTGCCGTTTTTAAATCTTTATTGTCGTTTTCCTTACATTTGGGGTGACAAGGCAGTGGGTTATAATGGTTACTGAATACATGTTACAATCATACATGGACAGTGACTCGGTCAGAACAGACTTAGTATTGATTGGCGAAGTTACCAAAAGCAAAAATACATAGGCTATCAATCAACAATTAATGCACGTTTTCATCTTGAAGGCGTTTCGGGAAAATTTTAATCACTTCGTGCAGGCCACCGATGCATTAAGAGAAAAAAACAGCCACCACTTCACTTTAACAGCTTGAACTTGGTGCCACAGACCTGCCTTAAATATATTTGAGCTGAGGTTGATTTACTATAAACGAACGCTACAGAAACGGGCCGTTTTATAAGCCTACATATTTAGCAAGTCTTGGGGGGGGGAAAGCGTTTTTTTAGTCAAATTTTATTCGGATTTCCCTGAAACAGAGACCAGTAATCTGCCAATGGCTCACCGAATAGGCCTATATATAGTTTAAAAAAATCAGTCGTGATAACCCGTTTCGCAGCCCTCTACACATCAGTGGTGATCGTATAACATCCATTAATTCATATTATGACCGATTTACTAGGAATTTGTTTAACATGGGGTTTAAAGATATTTAGCTGGACTAAGCTCATTAATACGGTGCCCGTTCCCATGGAAAATGTTTCCATATGCATGGCTCTTACTTCTAAATACCATCTTAATGTCTTTCCGTCTTTTAAAAAAGCGACCGCCCGATAAAGCTGACAATCCAACAATGAATAAGCTACCCAGGCTACCTTGCTACTTACACGACCGAAGTGCTACCGCTATAACACGTGACCAATGCAAACAACACGCTGTACTTAAGTCGATGGACGTGAGACTAGGGCGGACGCGGCTTGTACAAATCGTGCATTGACGTTTCCAATGCGTGTTGTCTCCGACTTCACTACCATCTTAAGACGTGCACTGATCTCAAACAAATCGACGCTAAATGTTCTTTAAAATGCTCAATCAAGCACAACACAGGGTAAGGATACATTTTTTTTAAAAAAAAAAAAAAAAAAAGGAAAAAATAAACGCAATTCTGCATGCAGGTATATTTAATATCAGTGCACAGTCTAATAGCAAGACTTATTTTCAAGTGACATGAAAAGGGTAATTATAAACTTTACAACTACAGCTGTAAGTTTTAAATCATGTTAAGTTTTACAACAAAAAAAAACGTATTTACATCTATGCTGATTCTTTCATCAGCCTATTACAGCTTAAAAGGCATCTTTATACGTAACGAAACTGGCAGAGAAAAAGATTTTTCTTGAGAAATTAATACCACACTGAATTGTATTTGGTATATTATTTTCCTCTAAAAGGCATGGATAAAATGTATTATCCTTCAAATGATCACAAAAACAAATATTTATACATTTACAGAAGTGGGGGTGTGGTGGAAATTAACAAAAAGTGCTTTCTAGAGCCTCCTTCGCAGTATGTGATCTAGCCTGAGACCGCTGGCCAGTCCACTTATCGCCCCTGCCGCAAGTACTGCTGCGTAAACATGTTCAGCTCGCTGTCCAGCCAGCCGGCTTTGTTCCTGAAGAGGGACAGTAAGAAAATGTCATTAAAAGGGGAACTTGCACGTTAGGCTACAGCGTAGAGCGGCTACCTACTGTGTAAATTCCATGCAGACGGTGAGAAAGATTAGCGCGCAACAGTGCCTGTACGTGACACATGTCCACTAGAGGGCGCTGATGCAGCAGTATCACACAAGTCACATTTTGCCTACTTGGGAAAGATGGAGCAGTGGCGAGTCAAACGTGCCAAACGCTTCGGGGCAATGAGGCGGCAGTAGCCACCGAGACACCTTAGGTCTCATTTCAAAGCAGTCAGTCACTGGCCCATAGGTCAGCTACATTATCCATAGTCTCTTTGCTACATATAATCAAGAATTACAGGGACCACTTATTATGCCAATAACAGTACTTGCACCCCTAATAAAAGGCACAGTCACCAAAAACTTAACACTAAACTCACCTTACAATACAACCTTGTTGTAAATCCAAATGCATTTTAAAGATATGGTCAGTCATATACAGGACATTACAGTAGAAGTTCTTTCCATAATAAATTACCATAGCACAGTGCTTCCCAACCCGGGGTGCATTTCCCGAAACCATCATTTCTAACTACGTTCGAACTATGCAAGTACGACACAGGTGGTTCCCGAAACCATAGTTCGAACGAACATTCGCAAATACTGTCGTTAAGTTGTGTAGTTCGAACTGCAGCTCGTGAGTTAGTGTGTATTGCTTGGTAAAGGATGTCGTGTGCCGTATGGTACACTTCGCCATATATAGGGAAAAAAGAGAAATAATAATAATACAAAAACATTAATAAGAAAATAAAACCTAATAATAATAATAAATCGTTATTTCTTGTATGTGCATGTGTGTGTATTAGCAGCCCTATGCAGACCATTGGGTGTTGTAGTTTCTTCATTACATCTACATGCTGTAACTTAAGAGGGACAGCAGTCGCCTTAGAATAGAGTACAGCATTTTAATGAAGTACTCCTTATTCACCGACAGCCGTCACTGCCATAATGGAAGAGCAGAATGACACTACAGCGGTCAGATACGGATCCATGCCTTTGTACTCGGGAAATTATGTCTGTACTGTTTGGAATAGACAGGCGCGTGTAATATCCAGTCAGCCACTAACATTCTGTAAGTGACAACGTCGGAGCAGGAATTTGCAAGTGGTTGTAGTGTGACTGAAACACAATGACCTGCAATCAATGTAATTGCATATGGAGCGTCTTTCAAAAAATGCAGTGTCATAGCTAAAAGCTGTTTACCACTCCAAGAAGCGTCACATTATTTTGTGTGTGTGTGATTATTTTATTTTTTTTACACAGTTCGCTAGTCTTTTCATGCGACCGGCTGTGAAAGTACTTTGTTAGTTGTTGCAGAAGACTTGCCATGCGTGTGACCAATCGGCGCTGAAACCACTGTAGTACTACGGATCTCCTAACTAACGGGGTTCGAACTACTGTGGTATGACGGTTTTGGGAAACAGTCGTTGTTCGGATGATGGTTAGTTTGACCTACTATTGTACGATGCATCGTTAACCCTAACTTCCGTCGTTGTTCGAGAAACGCACTCCCAGTCTTTAGGGACCCACATACAGTTCACGTTTTTGCTGCCTCCTAGGTAGCTGGCAGGGAGCAAAAAAATGTGAACAGTTTGTGGGCGTCCGAGGGCTGGGTTGGGCCACAGCTAATGCTACGGCTCAACACATTTTGTGCAAGGCTTAGGGAAGGGGAGGACCGGGAGAGGTTTAACAGGGAGTGGGGCTGGGGGAGCAGGCTTCCATTAGGAGAAGCGGCCCTTACCGCAGCAGCTTGGCCTTGCTCTGCAGGGCATCCAGGAGCTCAATCTTCCTGTTCAAGTCCTTTATCTCATCTTCCAGGTTTTGTCGGGTCACGTCAACCTGCTGGCAGAGCTGAGCGAAGGTGCCAGCCAGCTCCCTACACACAAACAAACACACACACACACACACACACACACACAAACACACACACACAGAAATGCCATCAGATGCAAGTCACAGGCTTCTAGTACTGATGGTTGAATGAAGCTTCATGAACCACTTGCTGCATTTTTTTTTTTTTTACTCCACTAGATGATGCTCCCTGTTAAAAAAAATGTACTAAAGCAGGGGTCTCCAACTCTGGTCCTGGAGAGCTACTATCCAGTAAGTTTTCTGTCCCACTTGGCTTCTGGTGAGCCACACCTGTTACTGGTATTTACCTGAGAACAGGTGTGGCTCATCAGAAGCCGGGTAGGATAGAAAACCTACTGGATAGTAGCTCTCCAGGACCGGACTTGGAGACCCCGGTACTAAAGCATGCCCCAAAGCTTTGAAAGAGCACCATCTAGTGGGGTGAAAAAAAAAACAGGAAGTGTTTGATTAAGCTTCATTTAGCAGTCAGAAGCAGCCCAAGTACTTTTAAATTCTTTATTCCCTGAAACTAGTAGAAAACTAGTTTACTTACACAGTCAAATGAAATTAAATTAAAATTAAATAATAAATATCAACACTCTGGAAAAAGTACTGAGGATTCCTTTTAGCAGGAATTCATAGTAATACAGAAATGTTGAAGGTTTTCTGACCGCATCTCCCAGTGCATTAGTGCTCCCAGTGAGCACTACTGTAACAAAACTTGGTAAAGAACTTCAGTTTGCCAAAGCCTGGCAGCCAACGCAGGCAGTGCAGTGCAGTGCGGAGATATACTCACTGCTGGACCTGGTGACTGCAATTGGAGCCAGTGTAGCTGACTATCAGCTGGAGCTTCTCGCTGGCGTAGTCCACGAACTGGCGCTTGAAGGCACGCTCCTTCGCCTTGGTGGTCCAGGTAAGGCGCTCGTAGACGTAAAGCAGACCATACAGGCCGACGGAGAGGGCGATCAGCCGCCAGCCCACTGCCTTCCAGATCTGCGGTAGGGAGGGGGGTACAGGTGTGTCAGGGGAGCCGGGTCTCACCCCCCCAGTGGACGCCACCGCGTCACGGACATGGTGGGGGAGACCGCATGTCTTACCACGCCCCCGACGACGATGATGCCCATGGACGTCCTGGAGGTGAGGGACGCCAAGCCTGTCACCATGGAGACCATGAGCTCCTCCTGGG
Source organism: Brevimyrus niger (assembly GCA_015164015.2). Lineage (NCBI taxonomy): Eukaryota > Metazoa > Chordata > Actinopteri > Osteoglossiformes > Mormyridae > Brevimyrus > Brevimyrus niger. Next base: position 14,135 of record JAABNY020000012.1, read on the forward strand.
TCATGGAGCCTTGGGGGTAGGGGGGCATGCTAGTGCTAACAGGGGTGATTGCCAGGGGGCGAGGTACCTGTGGGGAGGCGGGGGGTGTAGGATTATTAGTTGATGGAATGATTTTCTATCCTATGTGATGAGTTACTATCTGCCTGGTGTGGTCCATCTGAGACCAGGTAGGATGGAAAATCAGCTGGGTGCCGGTTCTCCGGGGCCAGGGCTGCCTTCCCTAGCTCTAGGCGGGGGGAACTCGTACCTGGTCGTTATACCCCATGAGGGCACGTCGCGTGTTCTTGGGCCCCAGAAAACGGTTGACAAGCATGGTCCAGCCCAGGGAGAAGTGGAAGCCGATGTCCTCCTGGAAGTCGCTGCACAGCTTGTCGCAGTTGAGGTCGTAGCTCAGGCTGAAGCATTGTCGCGGCACCAGCTTGTCCACCTGCTCTCTGGCCACCGGGGGCAGCAGAGGCTTCAGACCCTCTGGGGAGCGAGAGGGGTGGTCAGATCAGCAGATCGCGTTCTGTACGTCAGGCCATTGCTTAAAACACCCGTGCTAACGACAGTCAGCTTCATATCCACCCCACGCCTATCAGAATGCTAAAGCAGCTAGTTGACTCCGCCCATTACAGATACTATATGAATTCCACAAGACTACACACCGACAGAACCAATCAGAAAGCAGCATATTGGCACCCTGCCCCCTGCAGGCAGACCGACCTATCATCTCGCTCTGTGTCGTCTGCAAGGCAGAGCTGATGGCGGAAGAGCACCTCTCCGACATATTCCGGCCCAGGCCCTCCTCAATGTGCCTGTGAAGCTCCTGCAGGAAGGGAGAAGCTTCTGGAAAACTGCAAGCATACCTGCACAGACTGAAACCTACTCTGCTCGTGTTTAAAAAGGACATCAGGCAGGAATCACACAGCTGGAGGCCAACACCAGCCAGTCACATGGAATGTGAAAGGTCCCCAGCTCCCTCCCGCGGAAATGGCATCTAAAGCTGCCCACATTGGATGGCAATGGAAGGCAGAGGGACTTACATTCTTATAAACCTTCAGCACCACCTGGGAGGGGTGGAAATCCATGTGAAACTCATCCACCAGCACGTAGAGACGCCTGATCTCTTCTGCCATGGCGTTGGACACCTTTGGAGTGTCAGAAGGAGAGGATGGTCAAAAGGGCTTGGATTTAGCGCGAGGAAGCAGGATCCACCCATCGACACTTAACATTCTCACGCAGGCTCTTGGCGGCGGCGCCCCCGTGAGGCCGTGTCACTCGCACACCGCAGCCGCTTTGGACGACGCGGCTCCACGCCTCACCTGCTTCTCCACCTCCTCTGTGATGCACCTGATCTTGTTCTTGCAGTCCAGGGTGAGAAGGTCCAGCTGCTTCTCGATGAACTCCACCCGGTCCTGCCGCTCCTCTTTGGTCTCCAGGCAGTGGATCCTACACACACACACACACACACACACACACACACACACACACACACACACCATCTTTGTTTACTGTAGTACAAAACAATCCCATTCCTAGGCTAAGTGACATTTTTATATTAATGTTATAAAGCACATAGATTAAAGTACTCCAGATGTTTACCTAGCTGTCAATGTTAAAGAACTCCCTAATCACTCCTGGGGTTTCCCCGTTACCTGCTGATCAGGCCCTATGGCAACCACACGTGTAGCTTATTTAACCTCATTGTATGTTTTGCGTTTTTTTGTCTTCTGCACTCCTGTGTGGATTGCAAGCATTGTGCCAAAACAAATATGTAAGCGCACATGCGTTCAGCCGGCGGACGTCGTCCATCCAGCCGCCCACCTCTGCTCCTGGGCCGCCACGTGCACCGAGTCCATGGTGAGGCGCAGGGCCTCGGAGATCTGCTTGGCCCGCACGGTGTGCTGCTCGAATTTGGTCTTCACCGCCGACTGCGAGATGCACTCCTGCCGTAGACAGCCGAACACAGGGCGCCGCGTCACCCGCGGCTCTCCTGGCCTTCGAACCCCCCCCCCCCCCCCCCCCCCCCCCCCCCCCCCCCGGCCCCCCCCCCGCCCCCCCCCCCCCCCCCCCCCCCCCCCCCCCCGCCCCCCCCCCCGCCCCCCCGGCGGGCGGGGGGCCCGCCCAGGCCGCG
>JAABNY020000012.1:105587-125751 GCA_015164015.2 Brevimyrus niger
AAAAGGAGAGGGAGTAGGGATTGGGGTTGTGTTTTTGGGTTGGGGGGGGGGGGGGGGGGGGGGGGGGGGGGGGGGAGGGGATATTGGCAACCAGTATTTATATAAAAATTCCACACCCACACTTGAAAGACATACATTAATGTGACAGCCTATACTTTGAGGGGCACACACTGAGAATACTGTTAAGGTTACTAAAATGAAGGAATATACTTCCTAAAGTTAGCACTGATAAAGTAGTGGAACAACAGACCTGGCCACCGTTTTTTTGCACATACAGAACTTAATACCTATAAGAGTCACATAATCAGAGCTCTCTGTGACCTGTAGTTACCCCTGCAGAGTGCCATATTGCTACCTCAACATTACCGCCTCCCGCCAGCACAGCCAATTGCGGAGCAGGGGTGGCCGACCTGCAGAGACACTGTGGCTTTCTGCTGGCTCCCAGCTTTTAACCGCACTTAGGTAATGATTTGGGTGGCAGGTCACCTCAGCAGGCATTTCAAATGTCAACGAGGCGGCAATTATCGCCACGCCGCTACACCGGGCAGGACTGAACCCGCGAGGCTGGGCTTGGGGAGCCAGGACTGTGAAACAGGAGGTGTGGCGGCAGACAGACAACAGAGCAACAACCAGGATAAACGACCAAACTTCCCAATTAAATTACAAGTGCAAAGCTGCCGAAGGTTTAGCCGTGAAACAGAATAACGAAAGAGTTCATTTTGAGTTCATGGGCTTACAGGCATATGTGGTACCAGCTGGGACATTTCAATAACAGAGGACACCAAGGTCGCTTAAGGTCACCGTCCTCATCATCCTCGTACAATACTCTGCCATAAAAATACAACTTTATAAAAACGTACTTAAATACACTCAATAACAGAAAAATAAGTCTTTTAAAGAAAATAACACTGTTAAAAAAAAGTAGAAAAATCCATTCATGTAAAAGCAACTTATGATGTTATATAGCTATTTTTTACACAGGGGGAACACAAACTAAGTGAGAATTAAATTTGATTCTTATTCAAAAATGTATAACATATCAACACTGGTACCAGTTTCACAAAGCACTGTGTAATTACTTATGTATACATGTAATAAAATGCAAGAAATAAAAAAAAATAATAAATTCCTTTCACAAAATGCAAGTGCAGAATAATTTCATGTTGGCATCCTGAAATGACTTTTAAAAACTGAAAGACAGTGGGACCGGACCTATGAACAGGGATTCTGCAGACACACAGATCCTTAAAAAAACAGAACTGTGTCCATCCTTCCTAAAGTCCATCACAGTGATGTTGTTCACAAAGACCATCGTTATGCTTCCCTCAGACTCTCCGTGTGAATATGTCACTACAAAGTTCCCGGAATGTGAAGATTCTACTTCTGTCATTGAGTCAGAGTGGCCCTATAATAAAACACTAATCCCCGGGGATCCCCCATCAGGAAAGAAGGAAATATTATGAGTGGGATTCCCTCGGTTAAGATGGGATCTCACATTTCATCTACAAATGACCAGAAAACGGTCCACGTAGCAATGCCGCTTAACAGGTCCATGTGAAATTTAATCAGAAACCTATCAAAACCACCTATCCAGGAAAATAAACTCCATGTGTAAAATGAGGTGTAGACTGGCCTGAGTGGTTTGGACAGGCCGGATAGACTATCTGCCTTCTGCAGGTGGGGGTCCATCACTTACACTGCGTGCCCGGCGCTTTCAGTTTTCCAGTATCGCTAAGCCTGCCTTTCCAAGCGCCAGTCCAGGGAAGCTCTCTCCAGTTTCATTCCACTGTGTATACGTAGTCCATAAAAACAAAGATTCAGGCTTGATAGAGTGGTTACAAAACACCTGACAAACCAGTCACAGAGAACTCAATCAAATGCTGAAGCTGTAGACTGATGAATCTAAATAAATTTCCTCAAAAATTCCCTTGTGTTCATTTAATTCAATCAAGCTCCTTAAACGGACAAATACATCGGTCCTGAGCTCAAAGGGTTACCCCATACTTCAGAGGACATGCAGTCCAAACAATACAGTTATGCATTATTTAACTCATGACTACCTAATTTATTTAGTGTAAATGTTGAACAGTAATTGAAAGCTCATTAAACAAATGTGTTACTTTTATGTTTTATTCTCAGTATTAATACCCCTCATGAAGTATTTAAAGAAATGGAAATATGCATCAAATCACAGCCAGAATTGAGCAAACGGCTGAATCAGGGCTAATTAGGGCTCAGTAGGAAGGAGAGATGCCAGAGGCAGGTGGGTCCCGGGTCAATGTGACGGAATGGCGTAACATCCATTTAATTGCATAGCAGCTGGCGTGCGGCCCGCGACTCCATAATGCGACAGTATGCGGCCCGCGACTCCATGATGCGACAGTATGCGGCCCGCGACTTCATAATGCGACAGTATGCGACCTGCCGGGAAATTCGGCCACATGGAAGAAAAACGCAAGCATGACTCAGGCGTGTAAAGGAAGATGACGCGGCTCAAAATGGCCAAGGGTGAAAGGGCAAAGGTCAGGCTGCAGGAGCGGAACCTGGACTCATAGCTAAAAGCTGGTTCGGATCCATGCAGACCCTCCCGCATTACGCTTAAGCTGGGTACAAAATCTGAACTTGTTCCAGTAAAACAGTCATGTGTATAAATGTATAAGCCAAGTAAGCTAATTTTCTGTAAGTAGCTTTGGGAAAAGAGCATCTGCTTAGCAATTAAAAATCATTAGTATTATTATTCATAATGAATAATCTGGCACAGAACCAGACTCTGCACTAGGAGTTTCCGGCATTCTCGCATTACATCAGAGGACCAAGCACAGCACCTGACCCCACTATGTCGAGCCGTGCATGAGGCTGACTAACCTGTCCCCGGCTCTACAAGACCTGTACGCCATTAACAATGGCACAGTTTGTGTGAATTAGTGTCAGGGTGCTCCCTAGACTGCCTGATATGCTCACAGCACGATCTTTCCAGAGCAGCACGAGCAAACGGATTATTATTATTTTTGTTTGGTTCATACAGGATTAATAAATCGAAGTATAACTCTCATCAGTCTTGGCTCCTCCTCCCTGGTTCCACATCAGTTTTCATTCTGATCCGAAAGCAGGCATAGAATATAAAAGAGTTTTTCTCAAATGGGTCCTCAGAGACCCCGGTAGGGACTTGGGAGGGAGCAAAAACGTGGACCGTCTGGGGGTCCCCGAGGATTGGATATAAATGAAAAAGAATCTCAGGGCAGATTCATACATCTCCATAATGGAGAGCTAAAAGCAACCAGGGCAAGCAATAGCATTTCACAGTGTTATCTGGCAGAATATCTACCTAGCTTGTACTACTCAAAGAACAAATACTCAACCTCAAAACAAACTCTTCCTCCAGATCTGTGGGGAATGGGGGGTGTTTTCACAATTTCAGCTAGACTGCCTACTGTAACTTTCTCTCTCGGTTTGACAATACAGAATATTACTATTATTAACAATATAAAAGCACTTCACAGTATGACTGTCAATCAAATTAAAAAATAAATAAAAGTACAAAAATATAATCAGCTTAAGTTACATACACTGAAAATGACTCGGCAACAGAAAAAGGAAAATTGAAGTGTCTCATCTGTTCACTGTCATAGGGTCCGACTAAATCTCCCCCGTGTCTCTTAGTGGTACAGTCCCAGTTGGCCCCCTACACACGTCCTTTGTGGTCGCTGCCCTTATGTGTGACCGCTGTGATGGACTGGCTATGAGACTAGGGACACTATGTGACTAGCTTGTGGTCAGGTCATGTGGGGCTCTACACGACATCCTGCAAATGGTCCCACGGATACCAGACGATACAGGTGCCCAAACCGTCTACACTGATATGTTAGCGTTACTTTCTCCTAGTCATGACTGGATTCCAAAGAATTATATTACAGCCACTTATCGATGCATCTGAAGGGGGACATTCCAGGTACCTCCTGCCAGTTAACCAAGGGAATATGCCCTGACTATCAGCGAATACTATTTGATTGGTACACAAATTTTTACGGCCAACTGTTTCACTAAAAACAGATGACCCCCCCCCCCAACCCCGGGAATGACGATTTACGGCAGACACCATGCGTTAACTGTACACTGCCGCATTTCAATCACCCGTTCATAACCGTCCCAATAAACACTCTCATTTTTAACCCTGAAGTCTCAAAGAAAAAACACACTTATATACGAATAGGCGCTGATTCGGAATGATATTAGCTAAAACTGTTCTAGTGCATATAATGCAAATACTTAAAACAAAAAGCAGTAAAATGAAATAAAAGGTGAATCAAGTCAGTTTAAATGTTCTGATGCTGCAAAGCACTAATGATAAATCATGGTGGTCACAAGCAACAGTGGATCAGGGGAAACGCTCCGCAGGTCAGGCCAGCCGGAAGCTGATGGCGCGGGTCTAATAACGAAGAGAGCCAATGGGGAGCATCCAGCAGGCCCCGCCCCGAAAATCCCTCTGACAGTGAGGACAAAGCATCGGCGTCTGCAGCAGGAGCTGTGGGCGGGGCAGGAATGACCGTGGTTCCGGAGGGTGGTTCTGGATACCTCTTTGTTCCGCGGTAGGGCTGTTCCTGACGGGCCGGGGGAGACAAGCGGCGCCGGTCAGATGGTGATGTAGTGCTGTCGGAGCTTGGCCATCAGGAACTCGTGTGTCAGGTTGTGCCGCGTGATAATTCCCACGATCTGAAAGGGAAACCGACAGCAGAACGGGAAGCTCGACGTGGAGGCGGGAAAGGGGGGCGTGGCATCAAGGACGATGACAGCACCGTGGCGACATCTGATTGGCTAAAAGGGACCACGGATGTAGCTAGGAATTAATAACAGTTCAAATGTCATATACAGATAAAGAAATACATTATAAAATACAAATACTGTGATGCAAACTACAGCTGTATCAATACTGCAATAGTATTGCAATTCAGTGTCACGATTTTTCATTGATATTTTGAGCCTTTGTATCAATTTATTCATTTACTGCAGTAACGTTTAACTATGGTAGAGAAGAATGTTTTTTACTTTTTCCAACATATACTAATTAAAAATATGTGGTGTATGTAGCCTATGCTAAGTGCACTGCAATGTAAGAATGCAGTGAGATTTCTACCTCTGAAATGCTGTTGTCAAATGTTTCATTCCATATTTTTTCCCTTTTGCCTTTAAGTTTATACAACTGGGAAGAGACATCTGCAACAACTTTATACAAGATACTGAATTATCTTTGGTAGATAATGGGCTATTCATGGCTATTCATTTTAAATTTAAATAGATCCACTACTTCAATAACGGAGTGCTAACTATCAGGATACAATGGTAATATCATGATTAATCGAGTAATGACACTGGTATTGTGAATAGTTTTATACTGTGAACTAGATGGCAATATCCAGGTCTAATGCAGACTGCTATGTAGTTGTTCTTATTCATACCCATAGACATATAATGACAGTCACATTCTACGCTGCTGCATTTATAGGAGTCTGTGAAGTTTGTGGAGTACCTCTCCAACAGCATTGACCACAGGGAGATGTCGGAGTCCCATAGTCCTGAAGAGGTTGAACACCTGCGACACGTGGGTGTTTGGGGAGACCGTGTAGGGGCTCGGGTTCATGTAGGGCGTGACATCCTGAGGGCGTGAACAGAAACACCAACATCAGGCGGCCCTCCGAGCCTCGACCTCACGTCCACGGGCAGAGCCGGGCACAGAGACGCACCACGATCATGCGCGGGTTCAGCAAGGTCAGGTCCAGGTCGTGGATGTCAGGGTACCGGGGGTAGTCCTCCGTCATCTCCGAGTAGGACAGGCGTGGCTGCGCGGCACTCTGCAGAACCCAGGGAACGACAGTCGAGTTCTGTTCCTTAAGCGTAATCTGTGCCGAGCCTCCAAGTGTCTAAAGACGGAGCTCAAACTCCAACCTCGTATCAGAACAGCAGAATTGAGTGACGAAATTCCAGTCCTACTTTAAATCACCCCAGCTTCCAAATATTTAAGACGGTGCAACTGCATTTAAAACATTATTATTTTCATTATTATTATTAATAATAACATACTATCAAAATGCTCCGGCCTGTGTTGACTGCCCAAGCATTAGTAGCAGTGACTGTATGCAGCATGCGGGGTGCCCAATCGAACTTTAATGCGTAACATACATCTCCGCACAAACGCAGTGAGCTGGGAGGTGGATCGGCACCAGCAAGAGGTCCGTGCCGGACCGTGCCAGGGAACCGTGACGCCCCGCCGGACACTGACCGACTGGTTCTCGGCGTAGCACACGCCGCGGATCAGCAGGGTCACCAGCTGCGAGCGCAGGATCAGGCCGTGGAAGGTCAGGGGGCGGTACCGCTCCTCCATGGTCCAGTCCTCGCTGGGGGACTCCATGGGGTACAGGCTGGGGTAGGGCGTGTGCCTGCAAGGAGGAGGTCAGGGACACTTACTAACATACCCACACATACCGTATACAATAGGGCAGGAGGAAATGTTAAAAACTTTCTGCCTGGACTTCAAGTTAACCTTCCCAACACAAAACATTGCTGTAAATTTTAAGGCTGCTTCCCGAATATCTGATATGACTCGAGATAAAGCCTGAAGTCACATGGCTGTTGGGCCCTCGACCAAGGCCCCTAAACCTACAATATATTCCAGGGGGGGGGGCAGATAAATTGCATGGCTTCGACGCTCAGACCCCACATTTCACTCTCAACTGCATGTGAGTGTGCATGGTTCAAAGAAGAGCATGATGGGACAAAGGAAAAATAAGAATTCCAATGTACTTGTGAAAATATCAAATAAGGCATTAACAGCTACATCAACATCATCATGAATACAATGTCTTCATCTTTATATTATTACGCTGACTGAAGGCCAGCAAAGTAACGAATAAGGAAATTAAAATACAGAAACATTTCGTAAAATGCCTCTACAGACAGACGTTTGACAACCACTGGAAGTCTGCTTAACATAAAAAACCATTTGAAATATTTTATGGTATAATAAAAATTACGACATTTTTATCCTAGTTATGCATCCGTCTGACAAATTTTTAAAACAAAGGCTACATCAGTTTCCCCATGAGATGCTAATTGATTGTTTTGATTTTAGTTTTGATTTATGGGACTCTGAGTGATGTCACAAACTAAACTCACGTTGTTTACAAGCAGGTCTCAATGAAAAGTCTTTGCTCATACGATTCTCGCATTTGGATATCAACAAGCTCCACGCGATCAATCGATCAAAGAAACACATCGTGAATAAATATTAATGCTATGCGTTACTACGGTAAAATTCCAAACCCTGATTCAGCAAACTGAATTTGTGAAGGGTTACTGGAGATGGTCTATTGAAGAAAATTAAAACGTGTGGTTTGGTGCCCCCCCCCCGCCCAGCCGGCCCCCACCTCCTCTCCAGCATCTGCTCCAAGATGTCCTGCCCATCCCCCACCGGCTGGGAAGCCTCCTGCTCATCGCACACATTGCGCAGCTCGCTGGACGGGTACGACTTCATGGAGTGGCAGCGGCGGCGCTGTTCGCCGGCCCGGGTCAGAACGCTGCTCTTCTGAGGGGGGGGGGGGGGCACAAGAGGCACCATCGTCGTAAGGCAAACACAAATTTAAAATGACAGTTTTAAAGAGCTGCAGTGATGCTCACGGGACAATGGAGACCTGCTCAGGGGGCACGACCTCTTCATGTCGTATTGACCTCTGCACATACCCCAATTTAAAATTCCTATTCCCACCCCCCCTACAAAAAAAGTAGCTGTTTTTCCAAGATGCTGCCATATTTGCAGCCAGTGGCGGCTCCACCTTCTCTGGGGCCCTATGCAAAATGCTAATTGGAAGGCCCCCCTACCGAGAAAAAAAATATTATTTCAGGTTTTGCACAATACAGGAAATTTGGGGCACTTGGTGACTGTCTACAGTGAGAGCCGGCCCTGTTTGCAGAGGATATTTGTTAGCTGCAGTGACACACACACACACACACACACACACCTCTCTGCTGCCCCTAGTGTTGGTCTGCCAGATTAACAGTGTCATACCAGCACCACAATTCTGTGGTACAAGGGCACATACACAGAGTTCTACTGCCACACAGTGGATGGGTGCGGCGTTTACCTTGAACCGAATGTTGTTACTGATGAGGATGTTGCCTTTCATGAACTCCTTCTCGTTGTCCCGGTTCTCGGTCACCACCGGGAAGGCGTGGTACACCGTGGTCCTCAGGATGCTGACCAGGGACTGGATGCGAGTGTGTGGGTAGACGTAGGTCAGGTTGGGCTCCATGATGTCACTGGCCGTCAGCCTGAAACCAAGGGCGGCACTCAGCCATTCCTCTGGGTGGGGGAAGGGAGGGGGGGGCAGGTACGACACAAATGCAGCTTCTCACTGGATCACTCACTTGTCCATCTCCGCCTCCGTCTCCCACTCCAGAAGAGGAACGCCCTTCAGTTTAATGTGGATGTCATATATGCCCTTGTTGAAGAAATCCCCGGTCCACTTCGCCACCTGAAAGTAGTTTCATGCAATAATCTAATCATTTTTTTAAAAAGTTTCAATTCACACCATGCCCGCAAAATTTTGATAGCATATCAGTTTAGCAACTAGTCTTTTACCAAAGTTCAAAGAAGCCTTGCTGCAAAGCCTCACAAATCAATTATTCTGGACCATTTCCAATTGCCATATTCAAGTCTTACAGCTTAAGAAAACCATTAAACATAGCACATTAAATTTATGAATGTCAGCTCAATATTACAACAAAAAAATTCAATCCAACTGGCAGCTATTCTCTGGTAATTCATTTTGATAAAATGGTAAAACGGTTTTTATGATTGCCCAACAGGGAAGTACAGATAAAAAAAGAAACATATTATACATACATTACCATTAGTGTTATCATAATGGGCAGCCCATATGTGATTTCATTGGTCGATTCTATAAGAATTACAGTGAGGCTGATGGTCATCCGGACCACGCCTCCCAGGAAGGCGGCCGCTCCAATCAGAGCAAAGGTCCCCGAGTATATGTTCATGCCAATGTTTCTGGGGTAAAGGGAAGAAGGTAGTGTGGGAAGAATAAGTGCAAAGCAGGTAAAGTCAGGACAATAGAGGGAGTGGTGCATTGTGGGAAACAGAACTTGGGGGTAAAAACGGAATGTAACAAAGCAGGAGCTTCTTCACTGATTATGATTAGCCGACTTTTGTTACTTGCGGATCAACAACCGGTGTGTAAAATCTCCTAAACCTAAATTAAAACAGGTAGAAGTGGACCAGCACCAGGCGAGGACAAGGCAGGTGACACAGAAAACCCGCAGCCCTGGGGATCGAACGCACAACACGAGGCGGGAAGCCAGCGACTCACATGCTGTCAGCCAGGAGCTGCTTAAAAGACAGACAATTTGGAAAAGGGTGGGTGCTTTTAAAACCTCTATTTACTGGCAGTAAGACAAGGGGAGCTGTACGCAGAAGAATTCCTGAAATGTATTCTGTATTACCGAACAGACCACTACAGTATAACAGGCCTGGGCAATATGACATCATTATTAATAATCAATGATATCAGACGAGTGACTCAGTGGTGATTAGTGACTGTCAGGGCCGCAAGCACAAGGCTACACAGGAGAGCAAGATAAAGATTTACGACCTGCCTTTCAGTCTGGCCATCTGGTCTTTAAGCAAAGTTTAAACAAAACCACAATACTATTTTTTAGATCCTTGTATGGTACACAAAGAAATCAGTGAATGTAAACAATAGTGTGTGAATAGACGGGTTTTGAAATCATAATTTAATCTGGCATGCTGATCGTTCATTTTCCAGAGACCAACATTAAACGATGCTAATCGGCACCTGGCTGTCACGCTTTAATGCCCATTTACTGGATTTTCTGCATTTTGTTTTTTCACGCTTTTGGCCAAAAAAGTGTATTGGGGCGGGGGGGGAGACAGCATGATATTATCCTTCATCTGCAGTCAAATTAAAATAACTTTTTTATAATAACTTTTTAGATAATCGCTCAGCCCTATACTACTAAATATACAGATATACAGCACATAACCCAAAATATTATAATAATTCAGTGCATTTCAATATCTCAAGAGTACAGTGCAAGTAAGGCCAGGATATACAAGGTGTAGAAATGTCCAAAGAAAAGAGTTACAGAAAAACTTTACTTCTTTTCTACAACTGGAATGCACTGTACTGAGATCCTGTTATAAAAAAAACTCCAATTAATAATAGGAAGAAATTAAATTTCATGCAACTAACTGAAGGAAAATATTTAATATAAAATGGAAAATTTAATTTAAATTTCACTGTACCTCACTGGCTGTCCCTTACTGCCAATTACCAAATCACTCATACCCGAGGCAGTTTCTGAATAGCAGTGCTACTCAGATTCAAATTTCTATACCCTGCGTGCAAAGCACATGGACACTAGAGTAGTGGCCCCAGGCTTACATTTTGAGGACGTTAGCCACCAGACGACCAAAGGCTGCACCACAGAGCAGGGAGGGAACGAAAAGGCCACTGGGAACAGAGACTCCGTACGTCCAGCAGGCCAGCAGGAAGTAGAGCACAAAGAAGATGGTCAGAGTCACTGGACTGAAGGTTCCTGCAAGAGAGACGACGGCGGTCGGCGGTCAAGAGCACACTGTGAATATTTAACCTAAAACAGCCAGAGTCCCATACTTAGTGGGTCATTAACAGGAAGCAGGACGGACATGGGGCCAGAAGGCTGGGGAAGCTCAGAAGTGTGAAGGAAGGTTGATTCATGGAACTTAGAAGATCAAGTTACAAGGTGTTCAATGGAGCAACAACTGGTACTTTAGACACTATGATCAGAAGATAACCATTATGGAGCAGATGAAGGAACACAGGTGGTATAAATGTGCATTGCATAGAGTACGGGTCACTTCAGACAAACCAAAATGGTAGGTGTGCATCTATGCACCTGGTGCAGGGTGGAAAAGTGTGTCAGAGCCCCAGAGGGGTGCTATACTCATGGTGTGCAAGCCCGAAACATCAGCTCACCATCTTGGTGGAAGAGTTGGTTGATGGCCACTTCTTGGGGGTTAAAGAACAGTGTAGCCATGTCGTTGTACGTCTTATTCGGGCAGAAGAACTGCTTCACGGTGGAGTTGACGTTCTCGTTGCCCGACACCTGCAGATTCTCGCTTTAGCCACCGATGTGACACCCTCACCCCCCAAAGAACACACAGCACACTAAACGCTGAGGGGACGTACCAGAGTGGTGGTATTGTTTGACGTCGGAGGCAAGAGGTCGCGGCACTCTCCCAGCGTCATGGAGGCTACGAATATCACCACTGTCGTTACCAAGGAGATGAGCAGACTCTCCAGCACCCTGACACCAGACCATTGGAGGGAAACACAGTGGGCCAGAGTTAGCCGAATGGAAACATCGCTCATTCTGCAGCTTCACCTGCTTAAAATGATCAACCAGTTTAATGATTTTAGTGGATGAAATGTCACTTAATATGAACCTAAATTAAATTAAACCTAAAGTCAAGCAAAACAAAAAAAAAACTCTCTCTCTCTCTCTCTCTCTCTCTCTCTCTCTCTCACACACACACACACACACACACACACAGAGCTGTTTTTGACAGACAGAGCCAAAATACGCACAAAACCAAAATAGCACACTGTTCACTATTTTTAATGAAATGTTTCCTTGCACACTCTGGTGCCCCCTGCATTGTGTGTGGTCACATGTTCTCCTCGTTTCCTCAAGGTTTTCCCCAAAACATGTGGTTGAGTCAACTAGGGTTGCTGAACTACCCATAGTATATGGCAGTGCTTCCCAGTCTGGTCCTCAGGGACCCAAAGTCGGTCCACGTTTTTGCTCCCTCCAAGCTCCCTGCCAGACAATGTGACTGTCTATGGGTCCCTGAGGACTGGATTGGGAAATGGCCTCACATGCTGAGGGCCCGGAATATGTATGGAAAAATTCAAGCACTGCTGGATTACGGTGAACAAGTAGCCGCATTAGCACAAAGCTAATGTTAAAGTAGCCGCCACTTATGAATGCAGTAGAAGATGCTGGAGGCAAGGGCTGGGGATTTGGCAGTACCTGATGAACTTAGCTTTGGGGTGCACGTTCTTCATGCGGTACTTGGCCAGCCTCTTGTTCATGCAATTGAAGAGCGCCCCCAAGAGGCCACCCACGACACCCATGATAACAAAGAACGCCAAGTCCACTGCTGTCCACAAGTGGCAACTCTTGTCCCCATTCAGACACTGAGAGGGAAAGAGGGAGGGAGAGAGAGGGAGAGTCACACACAAGTGTTCTAGATTCTCCACAACCAGCAGAGAATCCAGCTCTCCTAAAGAGCAAAACAGCACAGCAACCTCAAATTAAATCCCAAGAAATCTTTACACTTTTGCCTTTGAAAAGTAAAACATAAAGATGTTGCCCTAAGTACAGTGGAGATGAATCAGAGAAGAGAGGAAAATTACTCGCAAGCTATGAGATGTGACTTTTAAACCACCGATGAGTTTATGGTTTTGGGTCACCTTTCCAGTTGGGAAAGGGCTTCATGGGGGAAGCCCAGCGAGGAGGCCCCTCAGGCTGGAATGGCGAGCGAGCGCCTCACCCTGAATTCGCCGAAGTTGAGCAGACCGGGCAGCTGGAAGGAGCCCCACTTGCTGTAGTTGATTCCCGAGCGGAAGAAGTTGAGGGTGAAAGTGGCCGACATGGAGCAGAAGAGCTGTGCGGCGGGAGAAGGGGAGGGACGGGGGACAAGGGACTCGGCGTCGGTCCTTTATGTCACCAGATAATCTACATCTGTGGTTACAGCACAGCTCGCTTCAAATGCCACACCTCAGTCAAAGAATAAACTGCCGATTTGAGACAATTGTTCGTTCCCAAACCAGACCTGAGAGGTGTAATCGTGCAGGGCCCTGCATGACTGCCCAGGGCATATGAACAAACTACAATCAAAGCATAACTGTTAACCATTTTAATCTGTTTCTATGCACATGATATTAATATTATGATATTAGTCTGTCCAGTAAACGTTCAGTATTTGCTCATTCACAAAAATTCTTGACTGACAGTTCGCATGAACCCCGGGTCTAATGCCACTGTCACACAGAGAGGCAGGTGAGCTCAGCTCTCCGATCTCACCACTTTCCAGGTGAGGGCCTGGTTCCAGAAAGAGGAGCCCTCCTCCAGGCTGAAGAGTGTCCCCCCGATAGGCGCCCCGAAGGCGGCTGCCACGCCTGCCGCAGCCCCCGCAGACACAAAGTCCCTCTTGTCTCTGCGACGGCACAGAAGGAGCGACTCACACACGTGACACCATCCAGTGATTCAGCACAGGCTTCAGCCCACAGTCCCATAGCAACCGTCTGCTGTTCCTGCCATTTTTACAGGACAACAGGAAACAAAGCCAGAGGCTGAAGACCTGCGCTTCTGACCAGACGGCAGAGCTGAAAAGTTCAGGTCCAGAAAGTACAAATCCAGACCAAGATTTTGTTTCAACCAACCACTTGAGTAGGAGGAGTTACAGTCACAGAATACTCAACTGGTTGGTTGAAACAAAACCTTGGTCTGGATTTGTACTCTCTGGACCTGAACCTTCCACCTCTGGCAGCAGGGTGCAGCTGCTGCTTTGACCTTTACCATGAAAACCCTGCCAAAATAACGACAATCCTCAGGCACTCTAGGGTCGGAGCCAGGAACCCTGTACCAGGCAAAGGATTATGGGAAAAGGAATAGATGGAATATTAATAATGACAATAATAGAATCTAGTCAGACAAGTCAGCAAGAATAGTTGAAACAGCTGTCTAGGTTACTTTACATAAAATGAACTACAGAAAAATTTCCCCTTAAAAAGTCACTGACTTAGTAGTCTGACACTAAGCTACACAATGACTCTCTCAAATTTCAGACTGCGGGTGCAGCTCTTCTCGGTCGATGTCCAACGTACGTTTAGAAAGTCAGCAGAGGTACGGCCAGCGAGAATTCTGGGAGGCAGGAGCTCACCTGTCGCTACGGAAATAGGGGAAGTTAAGATGGATCTTCCGGAATGTGATGCTCTGAAACTAAAAAATGCATGAAGTTAAAATAAAGACCAAAAAAAGTACAATGTAGAGTACAATGTAAAGTACAATGTAAGATTACAATGACACAGCAATGATATTATACTTTACCACGGTAACATTAGACTACAGTACACTGCCAAACACTCCCAGTACAGTCAAGGTTTGCTTATATCTCAGCATTTCTGTCATGTGACCATTCCTCGTCATGTGACCAGGGCTCACTGAGCAGCGAACGCTTGGTGTACCTGAGGAAGCCCAGCACCCACGATGGCCCCGCTGTGTATCATCGGTCCCTCCTTTCCCACAAAGAGACCTGGGAACAAGAGGACTCGGTTATAACCTGAGGGAGGCGGTACATCATTGCTGGGACACCTTCAGCCATGACAGTGATGGTCTCTGCAATTAAATCAACCTTAAAACAGCCCCCGATGTTAGCAGCGAACATCTATGCTGACAGCATTAACTGCTACTACCTTTGAACTATACTGACGACCCCTTAGTTAAGGAACAGAGCGTAAGGACTGCACTGTACAAAAACCCCCAAGCTCTGGTGAATGGATCTGAGGAACATTATATCTCAGTCCACTGCCTTCCACGTAAATAAATAACACTGTAAAGTCACATAAATGAAGCCCATCTCTCCCTTAAGCAATGAATCAGTTTTCATCTCTGTGTTGTTGTTGTAGGGAATGTTTAATTTGGCCGACTCGTGGAACAAGGCAGAGATCAAACATGCTTTTATTTTGGCCGGTGGTCAAAGTACAGAGAACGGTGAGATACCTCCAGCCACCGCGAACAGGACACCAAGGGCCTTGCAGAGGAACGTGCGGAGACGGACGATGCCAGGGATCTTCACCCCGTTCAGGTAGCTCTTGATCTCGGGAATGCCAGAACCCACTGCTATGGGCTACGAAGGCAGATGCAGAAACATGAGCTGCAAGTCAGCGTGGACGACTGTATGGGGGCAAACACCCTCAACGCCTCAAACCTCAACCACAGCGGGCAATCCAAAAAAAGTCAAACCCAAATGTTTTTCCCCTAAAATAAAAATTATGTTCACTGGGAGAGAACATCAAAAGCCAGTTGGATGCGTGAAGGGTTAGGCTCCGACGCTGTACCTCGATGAGAACAAACACGCTGGCGATGAAGACGAAGGCCATGTTGAAGGCCAGCAGCTCCAGCAGAGAAAGTGCCAGGCAGCCTCTCTCACTGCACTCCTCCACAGCTAAGACAAGCGAGTCAAGGCAGGACAGAGCAAGGGGGCAGCCTGTGGACCTGGACAAGCAAGGGCCACATAAACAGAGAAGCAAGGCCGCAATTACACGATGGGCGCGTCGACCTCGTGAAATCTAACTGCTAGCTGGGTGGAAGCTATTATGTAATTTACAAAGGATACATCTTCCGACCAAATTAAACTTCAGCTGAGTGAACAGTCTGACGAAGAAGTCCACAAAAAGGCCAACCTGAAAAGAACCAAACAAGGGCTCACAGTTTCCTCTTTCAAAGTCATACATTGTAGCTGCCCACGGGCCGGAGAGAACGCACAGGAGTTTAAAATGCGGAACCTTTCCATAGTAATAAAGTCTGAATTAAAAATGACTCACCATGCCGATGGAAACGCCGATGACAAACACCAACATCCACTTCACAGCTTCATACTTCTTTGCTTTCTGTTTTTTTAAGTAAAAACCAGAAAAAAATACTTTCTTGGCTAAAACATAATGCATACAATGTTGCGGAATACAGGACAATAAAAATAATAATGTTAAGAAGAGTTACTGTGACAATTTGACATGTGTTTTGCCAAAGGGGAATTAAGTTTCCTAAAGCT
The DNA here is from genome assembly GCA_015164015.2 of Brevimyrus niger. Taxonomy (NCBI): domain Eukaryota; kingdom Metazoa; phylum Chordata; class Actinopteri; order Osteoglossiformes; family Mormyridae; genus Brevimyrus; species Brevimyrus niger. The sequence continues at coordinate 121,492 of JAABNY020000012.1, forward strand.
GGGGTGAGTCATTCAGAGTCCTAAACTCAATGAAACAAACAGAAAACTGAAATTATTCATAAATGTAACAAATGAAGATCATCCAAGCCTTTTTTCCAAGTCTGAGTAGTAGGAAGCATGTTTTGGCAGTTAGTGTAGATGCCCCAATGAAAATTGAAAATGAAAAACCCACTCCTCTTAGGCCTTGATACTAACCGTTATAACAACTAACATACATTTTACCATTTAATAAATATACATTGCATATTACCAAACATAAAGGTTTCTAGAGCAAATCTACTGTCATCAAGGGCAATAAAATCTTTTTATTGCTGCTTCTTATTTATAGGGTGGCCAATGAAAGGGTACTATTATTACATTATGACTACCTTATTATCAATGCCCTCCAGGACGTCGACATATGGTTCATTGATGCACCTGTCATAGTCCAAGCTCTGCCGCAGGAGAAGTCAAAGTCAGCATTTTATTACCCAATCACGCAAAAGTATTGTGTTGTTTCCAAAACATCTCATGACTGGGAAATAGTTAACATGCATGTACTTTGGATCCACCACAGAATATATGTATATTTTACCTCATAATCTTTCCGTGGAAGGATCTCATCTTCATCTTCGCGTGTCTCCCCAAGAATTGTCTGGCATCACAGCATATTTGAATGAAAAAAAGAGAGCATTATATTATAGCATAAAGATAAAAAGTTATTTAATAGTTTTAGATGTGGTTCAAGTTTCTTGCTTTGGTGTGGTTGTGTTGGGATACCTTCTGGTTCTGAATCATCCATAGAACGTGAAGCCACAAGCCAGGAAACAAACATGGACCAAAAGTTGCACTACATTCCGTTCATGAATACTATAACAAGCTATAATGAGGGCGTTGTCTGGAACTGCAGATAACGGTCTTCAATACTGAAATAATACGAATTGCAATGAAGTCTCTACGGATCAGACCTATTTAGCGCCAGGGATCGCGATGGCCAGCCCCATAGTTATACTGCCAAACAAAGCGGAGCATCTGCCAGCTAGCTTGCTGTTGCATGACTCATGTTTCACTATGCAAGTCATAGTTAACGTGGAATCACCCGTTATTTCGGCTACTTACTAACCTTCTGCTTTCTGTACATTATTAGCTTTTAAAAATCCTATGGCGGTGGCAGTGGGGGAAAAAACATTAACTCTGCATTTATTTAAATGCAGACAATGCAGTTCTCTGTAATGTGAAACCAGCAATTCAGGTTGTACTTTTTGCTGTAACAAAACGACTAAGAAAAGCCGTTTCCGCACGATATAACATTTCACGGCAAATCATTTATGAGGGTAATGAGAACTGGCAACTCAAAATGATCAGATTGCTAGCTGGCTACCTAGCGATGCAGGGTGGAGTTTTCGGAACCATAGACCTAGCTTCGTGCTAACTGAATTAAAAAAATCCAATAACATACATGCATAAATGGTGAATACAGCCATCATCTTAAAGCTCTGCTAGTCAACCGCTCGTTCGGCCCACTGTACCAGTTCCTCGGGGGTCCGCGTCTCGCCTTCCCTGCAGCAGCACTGGCAGCACAGACAGCTCCCACAACACGCCATTTTCACCGGCCGATCGGATCCCATTGACAACTCACGTGTCACGTGACCCATAGGCCCCTCCCACCTGCTCGTGATGTCGTCACGTGCCGATGTCCTTTCTGAAGCAGGATCGCGCAGATGGCGCGTCATGTTGGTATATCGATGCACCGGGAGATAGTAGAACTGTTTAATGCAAGGGGCACATTGGCCCAATCGCAATAGCCCTACCGCTTCGTTTTGCGCGTACCCGCGAAGGGTAGTGTTGTCCCATTTCATTTTAGCAGCGAGGGGTAGCGGTGTTCAGCCCTCTAGATAGCCCTCGAAACGGAGATTTTTCAGATGCTTACTCAAAACCGAGTGAAAGAAGAAAATTAACACAATACACTGCAATACATAACAAGAAAAGAAAAGATGGCTAGCGGTGTGGGGAAATAAGCTAATATTTTAACAAATTTTAGTGGAATATCTTAGTTTAATGTAAGTAAAACGGAGTATGAGGTTGAATCTTTCGAAAACAATAAATACTTAATCTAGTACTTAAAGAAAAAGAACCGAGCAGGGGTGAGTTTCACAAAACCGTTGAAGAATTAAGAACGTATTTATTCAGAGAGAGAGCATTCAATGTCCCCCGAATGTTTTCTGTGTTTCATGCAATACGTCTTCTAAGTGCATTATTCTTCATCGTGCAATATGTAAAAGACATTGTTCCTGACATATTGTTTATGCAACATAAACACATTGTTTATACAAAACGTGTGCATGTTTTTAGAAATATTACATGCACTATGCTTAATTTTGAATCTGCCTACCATTGCCAAAGGAATGCTAATCCACAAATCGACAGTGTCATAATCGTTTTGTAATATTCTAGGGACACATCAGTGGTATAATAGTATTGTAATGTTAAAGTGATTTGTCCGTGTTATACGCATGTTGTATTATTCTAGGGACTACCGAGCAAACCAAGCAGCTCATAAGCGAGTGATGTCCCGATTCCTAGGTAAAGATTTCATGCCCTACCCCTTGTAGCTACGAACTATGAAGTCAACTTCGGAAGGGAGGGCCCTCGAAAACTAGTGGTAGGGCTAAGGGAGGAGAATGGGATTGGGCCATTGTGAGTACCATTAGAGAATAATATGATTGTACGTTGGGTTTTCCTGCTGGCCGAGTTTTCTTTTCTTGTATTTATTAAAAATGCTCGATATATTTAATCTGCTATGCGCCTTTTCGTACAGCTGCTAGTCATTAATAAGTAACATATTTGGTTCAAAATCCTCACACAAAACAAGGATACATTAAATAGAAAGTAATACAATCAGAAATGTCTCGTAACATACCCCTCTGATACATCATACCTTTTTGTCTATATTAAATATTAAAATGTATTAATTCAATATCATTATGAATATGTTTATGAAGTGTTAAATGTATAGCAATTCTATAATAATATAGAAATACCGACACTTAAAAGCAAAATACTAGTGAAATGGACAACTCCACCAAAGTTCTCGTGCTACTCTACCCAGTGTGCTCGCGTCTTTGCGAAACATTGCAAACAGCGCACTCTGCTGGGCCCCTTGCGAATTGTGCAGAACCTTTTCCTTACATCCTGCGACCTATTAGTTAAATGACACTACCTTGCTTTTCAGTTCTGTACGTCACTTCTAAGCATTTTAACACATTTTGTATGTTATATAAGGGAGGCAGTACCATGAAATTATATTAGTAATAGTACTAATATTTTTAATTAACATATCTAGTGAGCTTACTGTGTGTAGCACTTTGTTTCAGCTATTCTTATAAAATGTACTATATTTGGTGTGCCCAACTGACAGTTATGAATGCTACTGTTTGTCAGTATAAGATCTGAATTGTGTCATATTCTAAGTAACTCTTCTCCCAGGGTACTGTACATACCGCTGCACTATAATGTGTTATTAAACTACATGTATAAATATCCAGAGACAAGAATGCAGTTTCATTGTGTCCTTTGCATTTTACTGAATGTTGAGTTTGGTCTGTCTTTGTAACAAATTCCTTTATGTATTTCCCCTGTAGTATTCTATCAGAAATTTACCCTGGCTAATGAACATCTTGGCTCAGGTGTGGCTAAAGTAACATGCATCCAACACTATAGGCGTGTGTGTAATTTTCATCAGTGTTCGCAAACACATATGTATATGGGTTGGAGTCTGAATCACTCATAATGTATGTTTGAGCGTGTGCCCTGTGATGGACTGACATCCCTGTCTCATTCACTTGGCTTCTGTCATCTGTTAAGTGGATTAGGTAAATGGATATGGAAGATGGATAGATGGGTGGGTCTGAGTCGGAATAGTAGTTAGTACTCACAAGCAGTACAGACTAGTTCATGCCAGCTAGGACCAGATGATAAGGTCTAATGATTTTGGCTGGAATATATGTATCAAGTTACCAAATACACTCACCGAGTTGTGGTTAACCTTTCTAATCCGCATTTACATTGATGAAGTAATAATTTTAAAGGTTGGATTTTTAAATAATAATATAGTCCGATTAGAATGGGAAATAGAGTATTTCCTTATGTACCTTGTGATCTGTAGTCAAGATGAAGTTTATATTATATTTAATGTGAGAATTATTGTTTAAAGAAGAACAAGGCGAGAATATAGAATTGTAATAGAATCGTTGAATTATGACTAATAATACAGACCGCAGA
>JAABNY020000012.1:142546-165777 GCA_015164015.2 Brevimyrus niger
AACATTAGTATGACTGAGTGGGTGACTCTGTCACCTTTTAGTGTCCTCTCTTTCCAGAGAGAAGCTGCAGGGTTCTTTGCAACCCTGTACTGGATATTTGATTAGAAGATGGATGACAACAGACCACCAGTGGACCTATTGCCAGTTGTGGGCTGATGTTCATATTCGCATTTTACATCTCGGCTTTTTACTATTAAGTGCTGTGTTGTGATCCTACATGAAGGCCGTAAAGTCACTCGAGTTCCTGTTCTGGTCCTTGACACGTCGCTCTTGATCTCTCATGCCGTTTGCTTCGTGTTTCTGATCCGTCTTACTTTCCAAATCTGTGGGTAGTAAAATAAAACCCTGTGATCAGTATTTTTCTGATCTCATTGTCAGCTTCTGTGCACCAATTTTGTTTTAATTATAATTTTCTATGAATGCTAAAAGTTTTAGAATCAGAGCAGTGGAGTCCAGCTGGTGTCCTCCGCCTCCTGTTCTCTCAGCTCAGTTTGATATTGCGTGACTAACGTGCCCTAAAGACCTGAGCAGCCAATTGACCTTTGACCCTCTGGGTTTTTCCTCCCCACTAATCCAGTTTAAGAGGTTTTTCTTGCTCTCTCCTGCTATCTCCTGGCTTTGACTGTTTGCCCAGGGTCCCGGAGGTATTTGTATATGTGAATGAAAAGTGTCCAGGGGCAACTATGTTGGGAAAAAATGTTTTAGAAAAAAGAATTGGACAGCGTTTCAGCTGTTTCCAGTGCTTAAACAACAGCTTACAACTGTAAAGAAACACACACCCACAAACACAACACATTCGCAAACTCACACACTGTACCTCTCATCCTTGCAAAATGGCACCTCAGTTATTACTTTTCTCTGTTAATGTTAATATTTTTGCCACTGTTTTTCCAGATCCATTGTTGATGTTATTTTAATATTTTCTTCATGTAAGCTGGGAAAGAAGGATTTCTAGAAAAAAAGCCTCATAAATTTAAATCCATTTGCACCAGGAAACATGGCTTCAGAGTGGATCAGTTCAGCCTGGCAGGAATAATCCCACATGAAGAGTGTTTAAACATGCTGGTGAAAAGGAATGGTTTGTCGCCTATCTATTTTCATTATCCCACAATAAAAGTACCATTTGATGATATTACTTTCCTTTTAGTTTGGCCCTTCCTCCCCCCAGACGCTAAAAACCCAGCAGAAAATGTATCAGATAATGCCTTTCATCGCAATGCTAATAAAATGCTAATAAAACATATAGTGGCTCAGCAGTGGACAGTTAGTGAGCGATTGCGTCAGCGAAGTGAACCGACCAATCAGAAGACGCACTGGGGTGTGCACCAAACGGTTCTACCCTCACCCGCGCCCTCAGCCCACACCAACTCATGAGTAAACAAAGAACCAAGTGGAAACCTCTATATCGGAGAGATTTATTTCCAACATAAGAAGAAACCTAGTTGCTTTGCACAGATATCGCAATCACAGTAAAGGTTGTCAATATGAGACAAATTTCGGTAATGAACCATGGACAAAGGTATGTAACTTAAAGCGTCAAAGGAACATCCATCAGTGTGCATGGAACACATAAACCCAAAGCCAAAAAATACACAGCGTAAGAAGGCTGAAATGTAAATGAATGTCTTAGGTGCCGGATGCTGATCTCCCCCTTATTAATGGTGCATCTGGGATGCTGCAGAACTGCGACTGGAGTCAGACGCTGGGAGCCGGCCAGCCTCCGGACCAGGGGGCTCCTGGTGCCGCTGGAGATGTTGTGCACCATCAGTCACCTCTTACACGCCTGCGGGGTTACAGCAGTTTGACAGCTGGTTCCTGCCTCGGGTCCAGGAAGGTTCACCAACACAAACATCACAGAAGGACGCCTGCTTGCAATCAGTGTAACACAATCTACCCCCAGTGTTGCTGCCAATCGGATGCTAACTCTACATTCCATTCGAACACATAACTTGGAGATTCTTCAGCTGGAATGCCCTCTAAAGTTAGAAAGTCAGAAGAATCTACACAACCCAGAACTCAGAATTCAAGATGGCTGCACTCTTCATCAACAGTTAAAGCTATAATTTATACTGTTTATTAACACTTATGTCTTATTTGTGACTCATTAAATCATAACTGTCCAACGGCTATCTGTGGACATGTTGCTGTGGTGTTTTTATGTGCAAAATACCAAGTGATGTATGTTATCAACTGGTATTACTAATAATGGGTAACAATTAACTGGGCTAGAACTGGGACCTGTTTCAGAAAACAGGATTTCTTGCTTAGCAGGATAACTTATTGGATTTAAGGTAGTCTGGGCTAAATGTTAGTGAATGAAGCTGAAGTCCATTTAAATCCCTTGAAAAACTTCCCCATTCATTCTTAGGCTTTGGTGCACCACAAACTGATGAGGTCATGAGTTACATGTTCACGGGAGATGCATAACTCACACTCCGGGTAGCTGAGAAATGGGCTGGGCCCGGTGACACCAGCGTCTCCACTGACCACAGGCCCCGAGACTAGGATCCGCGGGTCTCGAAATCAACACACGAAGAATGAGCGAAAGCGTTTCACAATTGTAGAAACATTTTCACACTGTGACTCGCGGCACAATGGAGGAGGGTCCCTTTCACAGGAACCGGTTCCCATGCACGGTACTCATGATGAATAGGAGCTATCTGTCCACGAGGGCCGGCTGCTCCACCCTCAGGCCGTGAATGAGACATGTTCCATTAATGAGAGCTACACTCTCCCACAGATTTCTCACAAGGACCAGCCTTTGTTCTTCTTACATTTTGAATAAAGGACATTTTGCAGGATGTCCAAATGACACTTTGCAGTAAATCCCTTTGTCCTCACAACGAATAAGATGCAAGGGTGAGAACCTGCGTATCCTTGAACCGTGGGAGAAAAGCAGAGAGTGTGAAAGAAAGCCACACAACACAACAAGAAGAACATGCAGACGCCACAGGTATTGGAGGCCTGATTCAAACCCAGCGTGATGCGACAGCTCTGCTCCCAGAACCACATCGTATATCCAGTATGGGCCAAGTCCCACGATTACAGTCTTACAGTGGTTCAGAATCTTTAAAAAGATGGAACATCCCTTTTTTGAAAGTGAACAAAAAAAAAATCATCAAAGCAGCAATAATCACCAAGGGACCTACTGTGCTTATACATGTTAGTCTGGTTCCACTGTGAATTGTTACACAATGACAGACTTGCTGGAGACACTTCCCACACATTGTCTTTCCGTTCATCTGTCCTCCACCATCACAAGACACATGCGCCTGCAGCAGTTTAGAGCAAAGCGCAGAGTCAGCCGACAGAAGGCCGGCTGTAGTGACCCCCTGAAAGCGCTGCCATTATACGGATGGCTAACCTTCCAGGATCTATGCTGTGCAGAGGATCCCTGAGCGATTGCCCTTGCACCCTATTCCCAGTGTATGAGTTTCCAGCACAACCACAGCAGACATCAAGTTTTTTCCAGTGATTAATGGTAGCTGGAGCCCTGAGTGCACTGTGCGCAAAATGCAGTGGCAGTAACAGACTCACTGATTCCCATTGTATGACCCATTTGCACAGTAATTTGCAGTGCTTTTCCGATGCATTAATCCAACACTATGATGTACGACCTTTTGCCCCGTGCTACGGTTTTGACTCATATTCTCTTTCATACACAGTCTTTCTCTTCCCAAACACAACTAGGAACTATTGGCTGTTATTCCATATTTCCCAGATCCTAGCAGTTCCTAGCAGATCCAGTTCTTCTGTGATGCCATGTTGGTTGAGCACATAGAAGATGCATTTATTTTTTACGGGACACACTGAATGTTCACTATTCACACTCTTCGTCTGTGTTCCTGAGCTTCTCTCCGACTTAAAACGAAAATCCCGCTGCTAGCTTAGGATGATGGAACCTTGAACTAAATAAGCATTACCCAGATGTCCAGGGAAAAAAAAAAAAAAAAAACTTATTTCATTACAGTGTCACACTGATGGAGGGCATTGTTAACCCGGAATTCCCTATTAGTCAAAGGGAGTCTGAACACTGAACCTGCTTGGCAGCTCGAGAAGTCTTTTTTTTTTAAATGGTGTCAAGGGTAAAAACACAAAAGGCATCGCTGGAGGGAGTCGGCCATGTGCTTCTGTCAGCGGCACACTCCAGAAAGACCCACAGGCAGTGAGGTGCCATGTTCCAAATCCCAAGGTAGCTGGTGACAAATTTCAGGGTTCAGTTCTGACGGATGCAAGGCGGCACATCCAGACTCTGACTCCCATGCAAACTGAAATGTAAAATGTTATGTATGTTCGGCCATACTAAGATCTCACCCGCCCCCCTTCCCCCGCCCATCAAAGCATGTCTGCTGCTGACTTGCCAGTAAAATAGAGGTGAAATGCTGTGTGGCAGGAGCAATGCGTTTGTGGGGTCCGGTTTCAAGTCGGCACGATGAAAACTGACGTTTTCTCACCCAGAGGTCACGCTCAAGGCCGCGGAACCGGAGCCCACGTAGCAGCAGGTCTCTCACGACAGGACCATCAGCGAGGCTGTGGCACGTCCTTACTGTTATTAAACAGACAAAGCTCCCTCATCACAACCCGACGCTTTCTGGATTCACGTCGACTTTCTGGCCACACAAGCAGCCACCTTTCACACCAGCTCCGTCCACCGTTCATGCTCCTCTTCCTCGAGTCAAACCCCGACCTAGAGCCCTGCATGCGTCAGTCTGACTAAGGCAGGAACGTGGGTCTAGTTCTGGGCCAGAAAGTCCCTGGAACCTGCTCTAAGCTCATCTCATAGCATGGAAGGTTCCACACCAGGTTAGTACCCAGGTGGGACACGCTGCTGAGCCCACGCCTGGAAAATGCCAGCCCGATTAAACATCACGGCTTCTTCGTTAACTGCCATCTCATGGCCTTTAACATGATACTTCACCACAACAAAACAAAGATAATTAGTGGAATTAAAACTAACATTGACAAAAGTACAGAAAAACAATATGTCTAATATATAGTGTTAAAGATGTAACATCTAACACATTTATTTATTTAGCAAATGCTTTTGTCCAGAGTGACATGCAAGTGACGCAAATAGCAATTCTAAACACACAGCTGTGAGAGAGTGGCTTAGGTGCAGCGGGATCGAGCTTCCACTGAACTTCAACTTCACGGAACAGGCAGTGCAAGTTTTTGCAAATCTCAGTGACAAAAGATTTACAACATTAAAGCACCAGTTCAGCAATATTTTACAGTCAAACGAAGCGTTTCAAAGTGGCTGCTAGTTAGCTAACTTAGAACAGTATAATACCTAAGAACAGAACTTCACCGGCTAACAATATAACATGCCTTCGTGCCGCTTTTTATACTGCTACCCGAAAGCATATAGCAGATCAGCACTCACTCGCATCATTATTTAATAGCTAGAAGACCTGCCAAGTGCAAGTCAATACTTATGGATATCCATGCGTTCTCCAAAAGCTCTCTCCCTCTTAATATCCAGGCCTCTTGTTTATAATACACAACAGTGTACTGGGACACACACAGCCCAGAGGTAAGAGGATTAATTCCATATTACTGACAGTCCCCTTCCCTGGAGGTCCCACTGCACGGGTTCCATTTGCTACGCAAAAGCACGAGCCGATGCTTCTGCTCTTTAACAAGAATTTCACCAATGTAACAATTTGGTATACACATGACAGTGTGGTAATGTGGGGTGGCTGTAATTAACAGGAGGTGATTCAGCTTCGGCCAAGATGTCTCAACAAGCAGAGCATTGTGCTAACAATGCAAAGGGAGTGAAAAAATCCAAAGTGCTAAAAATCCTAGGGAGCAAACACAAAAAGTGTCGGGTGAATGATATAAATGAATAAAATATTAATGAATTTGGGCTTGTATTTTGAAGAGAAGAAGCCGCACCTTCTTGGAGCCATTGCATGACAGGCCACTGAATCTCACCTACTTAAGTGTCAACCGGTACAGTCATGTATACTATACGGTATAAGGAAATATTGAGTCCTCAGAAACCAGTAAGGTAGCATTAAATAAACACATAAAGGGGGTTGAACTGCAAAATGCAAACCCAGTCATTCATGAAAGAACCAAGTGCAACACATTTCTGGTAAATTATATGATAATTACATTAGCCTGCATCAACCTGCCTTAGAGCAGCTTGTGGTTGCAACTTCATACTTAAAGTAGAATGTACTTTAAAAACAAAAACACAGTGATTACCATTCCAACTATAGCCATGCTGAAAAAAAAGAATTTTTCCACTTCAAATACTATGGAATTAGACTAAATACCGGTTCCTTTGTACACTGAAGTCCTACAATATTATCCAGTATTAACACCACATCACAGCAATGAAAAATCTTTGGGAATCTTGAAAACGCAGAGAGAAGACGGCACATTTTGGAGAAATGCTGTTGACTTGATGGCACAAACAGCAACAGCAAGAACTGCTACTACTATTATTAATAATAATCTACATGAGCAATATATAACAATACATGCTCCAATTGTATATACAGTCAAAAGTTTGGACACACCTAGCCGCCAACAAACAAGTGATGGACACCTGACCTAAACACAGCAGAAATGGTTTGGGAGGAGTGTGACCTTAGAGTGAAGGAAAAGCAGCCAATGAGAGCTCAGCATATTTGTGGAAACTCCTTAAAGACAGCTGGAAAAGCGTCCCAGGAGGCCACCTCATGGAACTGGTGTAGAAGAGACAGTGGGGTGAGCCAGTCCCCGGAGCATTTGGGGTTCAAGGCCTTGCTCAAGGGCGCAGTGGTGGTCACTCTGCTGACAACGGTATTTGAACTAGCAGAGCTGCCCCCCAAAACATTTTTTTATGTTTAATACTTTTCTGATCACTATATAATTCCATATACTGTATGTTATTTTATATGTATGAAGTATTATTTGACGTATTATTTTGAATTTGAAAGAATATTACAAATAAACCTTTCTATTCACGGGTGTGACCAAACTTTGACTAGACGTTATTTACAGAAACAATAATGCCAGGTTCAATAATGCCAGTACACAGGTTCAAAACAAATGAATTTCTCACAAACCCGACCATGAGTGATTTAAACAGCAAGGATGAAAATGACTATGATTGTCTAGGAAAACGCATGCAGCGCTCATGCAAAAGCAGTGGACGTAAACTTTAAAGTGATATTTTTAAATATATACTAAATCATTCTGAAGTGGAATAATCATAAAAATTGCAGTGCTTGCTAAGTTTCGTTTCCTATGGCAAAGTAAAAATGTTACGGTGAAGCTTAAACCTCCTGCACTCTCATGTCCAGACAGCATGAAGGTATAGTAAAGCCTGGTCTCAACCCAGCTGACTGTTGCAGTCCTTGCGATGATTGCATGTGCATATCATGCAATGTTGGTATTAATATCACACATCGCTCAGCCATATAATTTTTTCAAAATCACTACAAAACATCCCGCCTCAGATTGTGATGCAATTCAGTGCCGGTACCAGAATTTATGCCAGTGGAAAACCAAAACCTTGAAGAACTGTACTTTTGGATCGTATCAAAAATACTGCATCTGATGGGGTGGGAAGCGCCCAAACTGGAACACAGAAATCAGATATCTTAACATTACTGAATTCCAGAAAGATGCCAGGAAACACAAAGTCCAATAAAACTATTATTGAAGAAGATCCATGAAGATAAAAATTAAATGGGGATTCTGACAGAGCTCAATGGGCAAATGATAACAAAGGTCAATCAAAGATAGACAGAATACATAGAAGATTTTTACAGGATAGATAGAAACAACCAAGATATGATTAATGAGATCAGACACATGGAGGAACCTTCCAGTGATGGAAGATTTGGTCAGATTGGCCCTTACCTCATTGCCCACAAGGTGGCGTTGTGAGTTCCCTGTACACCCACGATTGTACATACATAAACAGATCCAATCAGATCAGGTCAGGTTGGGAGCATGAGCTGATGCAGCACTTTGTACCCACCACACAGCGAAACTCCTCGAGATCCCAGCCAGTGATCCCCCAGGCAGACACAAGGTCCAGTCCCACCCTCCAGAAATGGCCGTCCATCTGCCGCAGCCATGTGTCACGTGGGCGTCCCCTCGGCCTGGTCCAGCCGCTCGGGTCCTCAGCTATGAGGATGCTGTGAGCCGGATCACCCTCAGGGAAACGCGCCACATGGCCGCATGTGCCTCATTTGGGATTCCTCTAGCAACCGCTCATTCGACACAAAGTCCAACCAGCGGCACCCAAGGATTCTCTGAAGAGACAAAATACCGAAGGAATCCAGACTTCTTCTCAGCTCATTGGATAGGGTGGTTCTAGGATTGATATCCAATGAGGATGTATCTACCTACCTGGATGAGCTGGAGACACTGTCTCAGTGCTGTCAGTCCAACAACCTGGACCGTAATGTCTCCAAAATTGAAAATGGCTTTATGGACTTTTGGCAGAGGCAGTGAAAGAACTACACTCAGGATGTACAGGTCTCCAGTGGACCCAGCAGGTACAGGTATCGTGATGTACATATCTCTGACGACCTCACATGAACTAATCACCCTTCTGCCAGTATCACCTCAGGCAAATGAAGAAATCCAAGGTTTCCCCCACCATACTAAAGACATTCTTCAGTGCTACTGTAAGCTCTGTGCTTACTGGGTGCATCACAACCTGGTTTAGCAGCTGCAACTTCCAGGAGTACAAAGACCTGCAGAGAGTGGTACGGTGTGCTGAACGGATTACTAGGACAACGCCGCCATGCCTGCAGGACGTCTGTACTCATGGGAGCAGGACCAGGGCAAAACAGATAATTACACACATCTCACCCAGACCATAGACTTTTCCAGTGGCTGCATTCAGGCAAACAACGCTGTAGCCATAAGGCCAGGACAGGGAAGCTTTTTCCCCTCAGGTTTTACGAACTTTAAACTCTGCTTCTTAAATTCTGATAATGATGCCACTTTTACTGCATTTGCACATCAATACTGTGGAACAACTTTGCATAAAACGTTCCAAACCTCATTTACACTCATACAGTTTGATTGCCTTTCTGATAGTTATTTTTTCTCTCCATTTTATGACTTATCTTACTTTTCCCATTATAATGAATGAATGTTTATGCAAAGTGACGGAGTTGTTTTGCCACAATAACAATTCACTACCACTGAACTGCTACAAAGGAAGGTTAGGGGGAGATATCAATGTAGCTGAAAAATGATTAGCAGCTGAAGATTCTAAGTGTCGACCACATTTGGAAAGCAGCTCAGTGACCTACAGACCGGATGAGACGGACTTATTCCAACACCAGAGGAGACCAGTGTACAAATTGAAGCGTCTCCCACATATCAGATGGCAAAAAAACATAGTGAAAATCATTTAATGCAGATTACAGCCCTAAAAAGAAAATGTACTGATGTACACACTGAACTCCGGAAAGACATCACAGAAACAAATGACATCATTACCAAGGCATGATAGATATACAAATAAACTGATGAATACCAGGTCAACAGGTGTTTATTTAAACAAAGCCCTTGATTGATACCATGGTATTTCTATAGACCATGACAATGTGTGGAATGTTCTCTGTGGTATCACTGTTGTACCATTTATGAAAAATGTCTACCATGGATAAGAAGCCACAGCCAGAATGGAATATGGAGAGATTGGGGGGGGGTTTGGATTAGCAAAGTATTTAGACAAGGGTGCATTCCAGCCCCATACCGATTCAACTATTATTTAACATTCAACAAACTCTAAAAAAAAATTACATCACAGTGAGTAGGGACAATTGACATTGGCTTATAAAGACCTCATCAGAATTATACCACCCAATTAGCTCAAAGGCAGACGGTGAGCGGCAGAAATGTAAAAAATATATATATCTGAGGTCCTGTTTACATTTAGTTTTAAAATGTGCTTTAGGCGACTGGCTCGCAAGTGGACAGCGCTAAAATCACGTGTAAGCGACCACCATGACGCACAGCAACCCCACCACTTGGACCACCTGCTGAGGTCATCAGCAACACTTTAGGCTACATTGTTGTAAACACTAATGCGTCCTGGGTGCGCCCTCAAAAAAGGACGTCACAATAACTGTGTGCGGGGCAGTAACGAAATCAGAACAGAGGCAGTCAGCAGGACACCTTGGAGAAACATGAATGACCATGTGTGACGACTGTCCATTTGTGATCCGACTGCCCAAGACACATTTCAGAACCAAGTGTAAAGAGTGCCTAACAGCAGGCAGATCGAGTAGCACAATTCTCATGGGGGGAGTTTATTCATTTGGGTAACTTCCATTATATTAAGGCTGCTGTTATAACACAAAATTACACAAATTACATTTATGCGGACTGATACAATCCAGTATTTAGAAATACATTCAATGTTTTTTTTTTTTTTTTTTAAGTTATGCTCAATCAGAAATTGAACACAAAACAAAATCACACTTGATTCATTATTAAATGTCCACAGGGATAAATGACAATTATCACATGATCAAAATCAACATCATATAATGTCATGCAGATCATCTATCTATAATTCCGCAGATACACCAGTCTGTGCGGCAGGAATTTCTCGCGACATAATGGACATTCCGCCTGCAAAAGGAACAAAACAAAGATTCAATTATTTCTTTGGAAATTACAGTCCTCAGATGGGCAATACAGACATTGCAGGGTGTTATTGAGAAAGGCAGTTTAATTCAGCAATTGCATTCTTCAGACCACATTAGCATATCTGGACACCTTTACGAAAGGAGCCACTTCGGAAAAACATGGGTTATAATCCTTTTATTTCATGGGTTAAGGTTGCAATCTTCCAATCAGGGTCTAAAACCCAGACATGGGGATGGAAATTTAGAGGAGGGCAGTGTGTGTGAAGAGTGGGTGTCACACTTAAATTGCAGGTGGCTATTTACGCATGGAGAATACAAGTGGATCACCCAGGTTCGATCCTGTTATGTCAGACTCGTCCTTCTCACATTCATATAAAATGCCAGCAAACAGCAGCATGTGTGTGTGTGTGTGTGTGTGTGTGTGTGTGTGTGTGTGTGTGAAGCGGACCAACCTCACCTTGGTGTTGCACCACTCGGTGATGCACTCCCAGCAGAAGAGGTGCCCACAGGGAGTGCAGGTAGAGTGTCGCCGCTCCTCCAGACACAGAATACAGCGAGAGGCCCGGGAACCAGAGGCTTCCACTGGCTGGGCACTGAGCAAAGAACGGGGAAAGCAGCAGGCAAGAGAGCGCCTGACATTACACCATCTATCTACCCTACAACAACTAATCCTGGTCAGGGTACCTAATCCAGTCCCAGGCAGCACAGGCCACAAAGCTGGGGCACACCCTGGATGGAATGATGGAAGGGCCATCACAGGGCTCTCACACACACACACACACACACACACACACACACACACGTTTTTGGGCTGCAGGAAAAACCCATGTGAGAAACACACTCATACCCGGAGGTGTGAATCCATAACATTAACTACTGAGCTGCCCTGCTGGTAACCAGGAACAAAAGTGTTTCTAATGAATGGATTTAGAAAGCTTGCACAAAGACCTAATTTGCCCAGGTAACATTAAAAGGAAACTATCATTCTATAAATTAATCCTCAGTCAAGTATTATAAGTATCATTTGAAATATTACTTAATGTACCTGGAAGGTAGATTTCGGTGCAGTTTCCACTCCTGCCTGGCTCTCTGTCTCTGCCTCAAGTTGTTGAACTGCAGCACTAGAGTGAGGGCAAGCTGCAGCAGGGACACCACGCCCAGCGCTCTGTAGCTGCTGCGGATCAGCCGGTCATCGCCGGACATGCCCAGAACACGCAGCTTAACAGGACAAAGACAAGGACACAATGAGCCACGTGATCCACATAGAACCGCATGTTAACCCTGCATTCATAGTATTTAGTCTTTAACAGGTTTTGCTCTCCTTTTTTTTAATAGTCAACCAATTTGTATTTTTACTTTCTGTATGAATATATACCAAATTAAATTCAAGATTTGTGTTTGGTTTTTAAGCAAAAGATACTGTATATACAGATGCCCCATCATAGTATTTAAACTGGCAACTGTTGGACTACAAGGCTCCCCCCATCTCTGTTGAGTCTCTTAAGTTTTCAGACCTTGAATCAACCAATTTCAAAATACATGCTTTTAAAATAACCAGCCTTATTTATATTAATAAAAACCAGGGCAGGACCCGGACTCAGCCACTTACATAGGTGATACCCGTTGCCCTCTTGCTGAGGTGGTAGAAGGTCCCACTGAGGTAAAAGACGGCCACATGGAACCTGTGCAGCAGGGTGACGGCCTGCTGGAAAACGAGAAGCATCGGCAGCAAGGCCTTCCTCTGGGGCTCCGTCAGCAGTCTCACCAGCCGCCGGATCTGGGGCCGCACACATGAAGCTGCGCTCCACCAATGGCCAGCCTCACCCGGGCTTGCATGCGAGTCCAGATCCTCAGCCTGGAGGTCATTTTCCAGGTATACCAAAAGTTTATCCAGGCAGTAGGGCAGAAAGGTGTGGAGGAAGACCAGAGCAGCTCGACGACTATGGGAGGGGACCCTACGTTTGGTGGGGTCCACTTGGACCATGTTAACATACTCCTCACCAAGAGTCTGGTATCCTAAAAAGGGAGTGGAAGAGTATGTATAAGATTATTTGAAACCAGGAATAATATTTATATGGACAGGGTGAAGTATAGCGTTTCAGGTTTTCGATTGAGTTCCCTGTGGGGCCTTTTTATTGTACGCATCCGTCGGCAATATTCATAACCTGAATTACAAAAAAGTGTGTATTTAAATAGGCTCAATTTGTCAGTTGTGTTTGATGAAAACATTAACTCAAAGCGGCTCGTACAAAAGTTCTGTTCAATTTATTTAAATGCAAATTTACACTAACAAGAAACAATTTAGCCTTCCTTACCCGCATATGTTGTTAAACTATAGTATGCAAGATCTGCAAGTAACTCAATCTCTTTTCTCCATTCGAGCCATCTTTTGGATCCTGCATTGGAAATAAAACAAATCGGCACTGCTTTGTAGGCTTTATTCTGTGAGTATGTGCAGAACCGCCTTCGCTTTTTTAGATGACGTCTTTGACTTGCCTGCAAAAGTCTGGAAGGCTTCGTTGGTGTTATTGCGGAGACAGTTCTGGTAATACTCATCTTTTTGACTCGAGCGAATAAGCTGAGGTTGATTTGCAGGAATAAGAGGCATTTTGTTCAGTGTAGGAGACGGGTAGCTAGCTAGCTTTTAAATCTTTCTCCTACGCATTTCGAAAAACAGACAGTATGCCTGTTTGCCAGTTTAAAATGCACATCGTTAGTTAATTACTTCAGAACGCGTAAGTATTAAGATACCAACATTAAATTACGCTATTAACACCACTTATCACAGTCTCAACTTCTTCTCTTCCTTGCATGTATTTGAAAGAGGAGCGCCTGACAACGACTGCTAAAATAAGCCCTGCTAGGATTAACAGCGCCCCCACTAGAAAGTACGTGCGTAGACCTCCCTGCACTTATTTTACAGTACAACACTGTACTTCATAACTGAAGAACATAGCACACTTACAACTTACTGTTATTTTAGCTGTATTATTTTTTTTATAATTTTGAATTCTATTTGTATCTAATGTCTATTCTTCATAATATATTTTAAAAAACAATGTTCTAGAGGCTACCTAAAATCTGTGTAAAATTGTCACTCACATTCCATAGGGTACTATACGCAGAAATCATTTAATGTGAGACTTTAATTGGATTCATTTGATTGAATTGGTTAAATATCGTAACTGTAATATTAGTATTGCAATTGTAGTATTTTAAAAAATTATGAAAAATACTGATTTTACAATAATTGAAAATTATTACAAAAACTAAATTATCAGATTAGGTAGTCTTCCTATATTTATCCTTTTTGTTTGATAGTGTATCTCATCATTAAGTACTGTTCTTGAGTTACCAAGTCTGTGACGATTGATATTGTCCGGGGAACTTGCCGAACCAGTTTCTTTGTTATTTCAATAAAGAAAAATAAAACTCCAGTTTTTTTTTTTTTTAATCCACCAGGTGAACGCTCGCTTTCTTCCGATGCGAACAGAATACCGCTGGCAACAAGCAACTAGCCGGTCAGGAAAGTTACTCCTGCACTCCTTGGTTAATAAAGAGACACACGTTAACTCATCTGTCATTTCCTACAGTCGGGAGAAATCCTTTTGTGTTTGCGGATAAGTGGGAGGCGGTAAGTTTTTAGTTACTTGCGACTTCTTACAGTTATAGAGACTGGGCGGCGAGCAGACAATTTCCCCTGGGAAATAAGCACCACTGAAGGAAACGTGCAAAGGTAAGCCTTATAGTTTCTCTACTTATAATGGTAGTTGGCAATGTATTGACAGACAAAAAAAAAATTAAATTAAAAAGTAGACAGTATGCCTATATATTAAATAGAACATTGCGCTTAAACACATGCAGGTATGTATTTGGGATGTCTGACTTTGGGTGCCTGGGCGATCCTTTGATGACTAAGAATTTGTGATTCCGCAGGGCAGCAAAAGCTTAGAAACTTCTATGTAAGGTACTGAAAATTGACAGGAATATACATAATCGTAATCCTAAAATAGCGTTAGGGTACAATTGCGCAGAAAAAGGATTTTAGGCTGAATTAATGAACATGTTGGCAAACCTGAAAATGCTCACATCCAGGTGAGTATGGAGGTCTGTGCACTAAGACTGTGGGCATGTACGTATTGTCCATTCAAAACGCATTGGTCCGATTTGTACAAGGAAAAACTACTGGATTTTTTTTCCATGTCAATTATGGCTATTGTGGTGTTAAGTATAGATAAATTGAGTATAAGCAATGCTATTGAAGGAAATGGTTTTGTTTGGAACAGCAGTATGTGCAAAACTCGGATAACACATTTGTAAACTGTTAGGAACTCCGTACATTACTGGATTGTTTTTTAATTATTTCGCACGTTAATAATATCGAGATGGCATTTCATGTACATGCGGTTGTCATATATATCGCTATGACCGCGATAGTCTGCTATATGTTCAAATCAAAGTTGCACGAAAACATTTTTACTCAGTCACAGGAAACATAATTTAGCAAGCCCTGCAGTTTTAATGACGGTTCCTCACAATACTTTAGCAAAAAATATATTATATGGTATCACGCACTGTTTTATGTAAGATGATGCGGCAAAGCGACGGGGCTAAGCCGCTGTTGCCAACTTAGGTCAGCTGGCTGGATCGAGTGAGATCTTCAATTCGAAACAAGTCTGGACACACATGCGCACACATTTACATGTATGTCAAAGTTTTATTACAATCTATAAATGGTTAGTTGGGTTTGCAAACTACACCAACACTTTTAATGTAGCTTATTTTAGTATTATAATGGAATAATTTAGATTCTGGAAGCGTGAGTGTAACGCCAGTCGCGTGAGACTTCGTAACCCTGCTAACTTTCGTTTTGCTGTGGTGGTTTTAAAGTTTTGCTATTCAACACTGACACACTGCATTCTCATTCGCTTTTAATGTGAAGTGCTTCCACACAAATGATGCTTTCTTTCTTTGTTTGGATCATCATCCCCCACAACTCCTTCTATTCCTCATATTGCCAGGTAATTTAGAAGGAAAATTTTTGTCGATGTTTTAAAATAGCAGATTAATCGAATTTTAATCGAATTATTGTGACAGATATAGATAAAACTATCAGGAAACATACACGAAAATGAAAATTAAACACTAAAACATTCTGCATATATGCAAGTGTATTCTGAAATAGGCTAGATATTGAGATATTATTCCACGATAACAACGTAAGCCTAGAATAAACATACAGAGATAAACGTAACATAATGATAATAAAACGTTTTGATCTGTCATCATCATCATCATCATCATCATCATAATCATCATCATCATCATCATCATCATCATCATCGAGAAATACTGTTTTATAATAAAATATTTTGTCAAAGTGTTATACAGTAGGCTTATATTTACACTGTGAGCACGCCATCTAGCCCCCGACCCATAATGTGTAAAACAACACTGTTCCCCTGTCAGGCTTTTCATTTATTTTTTTATTATTAGGCTTAGTTGCAGCTGAATTAGTGGGATAACATAGCCAATTGATTTAGCCCCCTGATTTCCCACCAGATCAGATCAAAGCTGGTGCACTAGACTAGGAGAAGAAAGACCTTATCACCATCATAAACTTTTTTATTGTAGTTACTTTGCTCATAGTAGACCTTTGTGTTTGCACAAACTATAGTAACCATGTTTAATGTGCATTTTCATTTTAAGACTTGTTTAATGCTGTTGTTCCTGCGGAGTGTCCCTGTTTATTGCCTTTTTGTGACAGGCAAGGCTGGAATGGCCAACTGGCATACCGGCATTTTCCTGTTAAGTCGATGGGATTGCGGGGTGGCAAATTTATTGTGAGCCCCCCCCCCTCCTGCTCAGCCAAATTTATCTTGGGGGACCCCAATGTTCAGCTGTGGGGGGTGGGAGCATATGAGAAATATACACACAGAACAATCAAATGGCTGCTGCAGATTAAACCAACAGTAATAATCAGGTACAGTGGCTATTTAGGGGTCTGTGCAGTGGTTTCTTTTTTAACTGGCCAATAATTAACTTGGGCAATAAATTTGATTAATAATGTCTGCTAACTGGACACACTACGAATTGCCTTTGCTTTGACGTGGCTCACTAAGTCAGCTGTTTGCTTCAGGTATCAGCCATAGGGCGGGTGGGCGGGGCAGGTGAGGTCTGGCAGGACTTTGGCCCCTGTGGCACGGCTGCGTAGCCGGACTCTGCTGACATCGCCGTGCGCCAGCGGGTCTAACCCTGGGTAAAGACAATGTGCGCTGGGCAAACAGATGCTTAAATGTTGCCATTATTTACGGAGCAAAGCAGGCAGGCTATGGAAAGCGACTGCACACAATCACGCCTTGTTCTGCTGGCCTTGGTTTACAACGGCGCTGAACAGAAGTGCTTTAGTGGGGCTCTGCATGACATCAAATGTAAAGGAAAAGCACAATAAGTCACAGCTCATTGCTGAGAATCTGGACATTATTCTGTTATTTATGCTTGCGCAGTTGCTGAGTAAATCTCTTTCACCGAATGGATAAGGGAATAATTTGTTATCCGTGGGTGAAAACTGAGCACTGTTTAATTTAGCACTGAAATTAACATTTCTTCTAACTATCTCTCACTACGCGTCATACTGTTGCTTAAGAACACTAGATATTTCAGAAATGCACATGGATTTATTTATTAATCTGTAATATGTATTATGCCTGTTTCAGTTAACATGAACTCTTTCATGGTGTTGCTTCAGTAAAAGTGATTCAGTAAAAACGATTTCGACGTTTGATATGCAGTCATACCAGTGAATAACCCTGAGTAAATTATGCAAGATTTCAACCTTTGCACATCCAGATATTTCTCTCAGAATTATTATTAAATGATTATAATAATTTGATAAGTCAAACATAATACATACACTACAACAGTAGTTATCAATCTTGTTCCTGCCCCCCCTCCCCCCACCAGCAGAATATCCTCCTTCCAGCCCACACTGCTTTCAACCTGCCGCATTGATTATTAACCTATTAAGGACCATAATGGCCTGAATAATGTAGGGTTGCAATGAAAACATTCGACTGGGGGGGGGGGGGGGGTGCTATGATCAGGACTAAGAACCACTGCACTGGAAGATTAAGGCCTATGTATTCATGTAGTGTTTAAAAAAAGAAAATAAAACTTATAATTTTACAATAATATAAAGGGTAGATGGGAGAAGTCTGCTGAATCTTTGTCTTGTGCAATCAGAGAGAGCGTAAGTTGTGAATGAGGTGTCTTTGATGGTTCTGCACTGACAGTAGCGTTTGGCAGATGGTGTAGGGCTGCCCGCTGCAGCGGTAACTCATTTCCCTATTCACACATTCACCGTGACTTGCCACATAGTCGCTGTGGCATAATTAGTGGTTGCTGGAAGGTGTGAGAAGGGGCAGGAACACCCACCTCAGATAAAGCCTTTTGGATGGCATGAGAGCCCCTCTATGTGTGTGTGTGTGTGTGTGTGTGCGTGTGTGTTTGTGGAAGGTACGGACCATGATGCGCCTCAGGCAGAATCTGGCAGGTTGTAGCCAACTGGGCCGTCACGGGTCACCGCTTGTCTTGAGAAGGTGAGTGAGGGACCCCGGAAGGTGAGCATTTGCCGTTTCAGCACGTTCCACAGGGGACTGCGGTACAGGGCAGAGCTTGGAGGAACGTTTATTGTACCCTTGAACTTCTAATGGGCGCAACTCGCAATGCGTGAGTTGTGAGACTGCGGGGGTGAATGTGGAGGAGGTGCAAGCACAGGGTCAGTCATACCTGCTGTCAGGTGACAGGTCATGCCAAGGAATGTCCCGCACAAATTATGGACCATAAAATCACGGGACCAAAAAGTATCGGAAAGGCACAAAAAATAAAACAAAATCCATGTAAGATAATGAAAGTTTCACTAGTTACAAGTGTGTTACTCTGTGCCATGTTGGCTGAAAGACCTGCTTTCATACCTCAGTGTTGTCTTTGCCTGAGCGGTATCGGTGTCTCTGCCTTGCTGAGGACTGAGGTATACGTTTACAGGCCGTTAATGGGCTGAACTGCATACGAGGAATACTTCACTGTACAGTGAACACAATGCTGCTGTCTTCCAAGCTCAGATAACCTTGTAGTCTGGTGCAGGAGCCACCCTCAGGTCTCCAGGTCTTATTGTGCTGTGGGGTTGGCAGAGAGGGCCAGGGCAGACGGCAGTAAATCACTGGAAAGACCGTGCAGGCAGAAAACACCCTCCGGTTTGTGTCATTTGTGAGGTTTATGTTACGAGACAAGACACTACCTGGTGCAGTACAAGCGCCACACTAACTGCACAGCCAGTGAAAACGTGAAGTGTTGGATTGCACACATCAATCAGGGCAAAATACCGACGGCAAAAGGCTCTTAGGTGTTAAGCGACAGAAGTCAGTCTACTCACATTCTGTGGAACCAATCCGCTAAGCTGCCGTTTCACTCTGATTAAGCCTAACAAATACACCCTCAGTTAAGTGCCTGTGTTGCATATATAGGTGCTTTCTGAATCCCAAGGGTGCTGGAAAGTGGCCATTTTGTCAGTGTTTCTGGGTAGCGGTTAGTTCTATAACAACTTAGCTTGGTAGCCTTGATTGGATGCACTGTCAGGTCTACTCTGAATTAGAGTAGAAGAATGTTTTTTGTAATGTCTGAAGCAGCTGCCCAATGGGCATGTAAGTATTTGCAATTGTCTCTTTCTGAAACTGGAAAATAATGTCCTGTTTTATTGGCAATGTTTGGAAATATGAATGAAGTTATATTAAACATTTAACCTCCAATGGAGAGAAACGTTGCAGGTATCCTCTCTGGCTAAAAAGAAGCCAGACTGGAACCAAATATCCCAACAACATCTCAGGCCCTTTATATAATTTGGGCAATTTAAGACCAGATCTGTTCTATCTAAGATTGTATCTGCCGGTCTCTTCTGTAGATTACATCTGTCATCAGCGGGACTTAAAAATCCGTCTCCTTGATGGCACAGAAACGCAGATAATCCTTTGCAAAGGACATGATGTGTGATCTTGTAATGGAGAGCAGTCTTATCTATAAAAGGGCTCCCTGTTCCTGCCACATGAAAAGCAGCTGTGATGTTTGCGGGGGTTGGGAGGCGGTGCCAAGTAAACGTGAAGCATGGAGCTGGGTGTGTTTTAAAGCACTGCTTCCCAGTGTTGTGGCTTGTGCATAATCCGGTTTTTCCTTTCATGGTGTGGAGAATGAGAACAATCAGAGCAGAATGAGCCACTGATTATGCATTTGCCATGATCTTGTCATTTAGAAGTAAATCTCACATCATTGGTTTTATTGTATTCTATAATACCTGAGGAATGTTGTTATGTTTCTGTAGGTTTTTGCATGAAATGGACAGCCCACATCTCTGGTCATCGGTGTGTCGCCTTGTCAGCAGTCTTGCGACTTTGATTGGTGGATTAGAAGTGTCATAGTTTACATGGTTTATATAAAATGAAGGTAGTCTTTTCTTTCAGTGGATTCTCCCAGTGACATGTGACTTGCCTTGAAAAGACCAATTCATGCTTCACTGTTCCGCCTTTGGTTGCAGATGACGGGACGTGATGTAAGTTTTGTCTTCAGTGGTTGGCTGCAGGCGGGTAGCCCAGATGATTAAATCTAGCAGAAACCGTGTGCATTGGCCACAAATGTGCACGATAATAGATTAGGTACTTCCATTAGGTAGCAGGATTTCATAGGTCAGTGGGCAATGGTGTAAGAGCAGAAGAAGAGTAGTCGCTGCTGTTGTACCCGTTTCACTGCAAAGCTTATATCTGTGTTTGTACATCTGCCCTCTGCTGGTCTGGTGGAATATCAGCGCCTTTGCATGCACCGACCGCGACCATCTGCATCCACAGCCAAATGCCATATGAATACAATCTGCCACAGAGAGGACCATCCCCAGCCACAGAGCACACAAAAGCGCATGTGGAAAAGTGAAGTATGAAATAGGCTTAGAAAAGGCTTTCCTGCCATCCTGCTATCCATTGTAAATGTCATTCAAGATAAGATCTTAATATTACTATATGATTCTCATATATGGATCTTAAATACTCTGACATTTTATCAGTATTTGTGAAAATTGGGGGTTTTGCACTAGGGAAAAGATGTTTACATTTTTACATGAATTTTTGTGCCCTAACACAGCTAGTAAGGATTTCACTTTGATTAATTAATTACACTACTATTCCCCAGACGATTGCACCTGACTGACTGAGCTAATGTACTCCGTTCTGCTTACTGTCACAGATGAATGTGTGAGGTTTTTTAAAAAAAAATAAATAAAATGATCTAAAAATAGCATGTAACCATTTTGTCAGGGAAGCATCAGCTAAAACCACAAATAGATGTAATCATACCAATCCCTGTTTGTGCTTAATTAAAACAGCAGGCATGAAACAAACGTACATGGTGGTGAGGTGTAAGTAGGGGCCACGCCCAGTCTGGGGGCAGGCTGCTGACAGCCTCCGGGCTCAGGTCTTGTGGGGGGGTTGTCAGGCGTCAGCCCCCGGGTATGGTCCAGGTCCTGAGTCAGCATGTCGATGGACACAAATGGCCGCAAGAGCAGTCTGAACACCTGTTCCGCCTTTTCCGAACAATCGAGCGTTTTAGCGGCCTGATAAACAGTGCTGGCCTGTGGCCTGTTATCTAAAAGCCATCCGTCAGCGTAGCCCCTCCAGCAGGATCCTGGACAAGCCTCGTCGTGGGTGGGATGCGGCAGCTTTTCCGGTTCCCGCTGTTGCACAACCCCCCAGGCTCGCCGGAGTTCAGCTGGTGCGACGGCGGACACGTCCGGGCCTGCGCTCCTACACGCCTCGGCCCCGTGTGCCCTTCCAGACGCACGTCCCCCCAGCCCCTTGTCGTCCAGCGATCTCTCTCCTTCATTTCTCGCACGTTTCCCTCCGGCTCCACGTGCTGTTAATGTATGTTCGAGTGTGTGTTTGTTTTTAAATGCACATATCGGTAGATTTTTCATTTACAACGTAATTCGTATGGTCGGCTTAGTCTGTGGAATGTGGGGCGAGACCCAGTGGACTGTAGGGACTTGTGCTCGTGTACCAGAACAAAACAGAGTGCGGAATAAAGTGTCTGAATGGCCTTGTCCCTTTGTTAGCTAACAGGAAGGGGAGGCGCCACACTGTCACGTACCTGTCACCTCTAGAATTCATTCAAAGTCTCACATGCGCTTGCCATTCAAGAACCCTGTTCAAATGTCAAGATGCTTTGCCTCATGTGATCGAAAGGCAGAAAGGACTTTAAAAAACACACTTTTGAATGTAAGAAATTGTGTATTAAATTTGAAATTGAAATTTAGAAAGAAACAGTGCAGTGGAAGCAACTTAAATTAATAATAAAGCCATGCAACCAGAGATAATGTCAACTATTAGCTAACGCTGTGAAAGAACACGGTTAGGTTTGGGTCATGACACGAGTAACAGGAAGCGTATAATCCCGCATTGTCCTGTTCCTTCCCGCCCACGCCGCGTCAAAGCCGTGCCAGGCTCTCTCGCGGCACTCTGTGCTGGGAGAGACAGATGGCCACGATCCAGCACCTTTCCCGTCCGCATTGGTTCGGATTTCCGCGGCATGTCCTCCACTGCCCCAGTTTCCGACGTGGAAAGTGGGCCGGTTTCTCAGGGCCGGTCCCTGGTGCAGCAGTCCCCTCGTATGCAAGGTGCCCTTCTGCGGACAGGCCGTATGCAGGAACTACGCATCCGCGCCGCTTGATTGCTCATCTGCTGTTAGCACCAGAACTGTCCAATTATTCAATTATAGACTCACCATTTTTCTTCAAGGAGGATGCTGCCTCTGTGAAATTAGTTTTTCAGGGTTGGAATGTCTATAACTGATTATATGCTTGATAAATACATTGACTCTAATAACCACAATGAAATCCTTAAAAAAACAGCTTAGATTTCTCTGTTTTAAGCAGATATTTTTATCTGTCCCAAAGGGAGGCCTAACCTGCTTCCTGACCTGGTGACTTTGACTCAGGTGTACAATGTATTTAACCCAGTTTTCTGTGATATAGTAACAGTTGGCTTAACATCCTGACTTTTAAAAAAAAAAAATTCTTTTACCCCTGTTGTGTCCCGCAGTTCAGCAAGCAGGATGTTAGTCTGGGTGCTTTATTGTGCCAACACTTTCATTTTGCCAAGTGGAGCTTCGGATTTAAGCTCCTCTTGTTACTTAAGGTATACTCTGTATTAATCATTTTATGTTATTGCGCCACAAAGCCGGAGTTGACAGGGACAGTTCGTGGAAGTGAAAGAGAGAGAGAGAGGAAGAGAAAGAGGAGAAAGACAGTAAGAAGTAGAAAAATAAATAAATAATAAAAAAGGGGGGGGGGGAAGACAGGGAAAGAAAAATATTACATAACAAAAAGAGCAAAACGGAAAAAGTAATAAAAGGACAGGTTTTGCATCTTACTGCTGGACACTGCATCCTCACATCAGCTGCTGTATCTGAAAAATAAGAACCAGGGACACACAAGAAGTATACTTACGCAGAAACCAATGGTACCACTATGATAGGGAGTACGCTTGTGCCAGTATCTGCTTCTGGAATTAAATACATTAA
>JAABNY020000012.1:165877-184531 GCA_015164015.2 Brevimyrus niger
GTGTGTGCGTATGTGTGTATGTTTGTGTGTTGTGAGTGTATGTATGAGTGTGCAGGTTAACATGGAATGATTCCCAGCGAGTGTGTGAGGCCACAACAATGCTGCCCCGGGGCCCCCAGACGGCCGGGAGAGCCTTGAGAGATCATGGACCACCCGGGCCCCCTGCCACTGGATGGCCGCGTGCCCCCCCAAGGAGGCAGGGGGGGAGGCACCGGGCGCCCCCCAATGTCAAACACGAGGCCAGACCGCCCGCGCACTCGGCGGGGGCCCCGCCAGCCCCAGGGAGCCCCACCCCACCCCAAAAACCCCCACCAGGGGGACGCCCCGAGAGCCACCAAGCACTCCCGCCCCTGGCTACCCTGACCCCCCCCTCCCCCAAGCCCATATAACATCCTGACTTAACATCAGTGGGCTGGTGCAGTGGAGAAAAGACTTGGCATATAAAATATCTGTATTTACACAAGATCAAACAAGACTCTTAACATATCGCTGGGGTGTGAAATACACCCCTTATCGGCACAGTCAAGGTCAGACGTGGCAGGTGGGAGGAGAGGGTGATGTCATCCGAACGGCGTCCTATGAGCAGATTCTGCGTCACTCACAGTGCAGTAGATATTGACAGTGATTTTCAGCCGTTGAAGAAATAGTGGAAAAAGGGCAAGTCTGGGTGGGGACACTGCTGGAGTGGGGGGGCGGTATGTTAGTCCTAATGGCGAGTTGAAACTGGAGAGACATGGTTCGCAAATAAAGGCAGGGACTTTGCAATGAGATCACAGCCAGGAACACAGGGTGTAACACTGGCTGTAATAATTTACATTTGTTTTTACAACTATAGAAATATATAATGCCTTTTTCCAGGTCCCCAGTAGTTGTCCCCTAAATGAATATACTGTTGTCATAAAAAGATTTCCACCGACGCGTATGAAGCAACATAAAAATTAATTCTGAAACAGGGTTTATTGACAACATGCTGTGTTGAAAAAAAAGATGAACTGAAAGAATATGAAACGCGTTCTTTGTACTTGTATTCACTCACTTGCAAAGTATCTATTGTTGTAAACAATATGCTTTCGTTTGTCCTGTCAGAACTCAGAAGACTTTATTGCCGGTTTGTTTGGTGCCAAAACTGAAGTGCAGCACGATCTCACGGCCACTTAGCCGAAACACTTCACTGTACACAAAACGCAGAACCGAAGAACACAAAAGGAATTGGAAATTTACAGGAAACACACTGCAAAGTCGTCTTAAAATGGATAAGTTTGCGAAACGGTTTCATGTGCAAATGACTGCAAAGTCTAAAGGAAACAGAATGAGCGGGTTACACAGGCGCAGAACAAACCGATGAAGTAGTTTAGTAACAAAACAAGTGTTCATGGTAGATCACATTCACCAACGGAGCAAACAGACACAGGAAGAGGTGAATTGATCCTGGATGAAAGGACTTCACCTGTGTGATGGGATTATTGGGAATTTTGGTGAGTATTTTAAGGAGCTGGATCACTATAGGAAAGAAGCTGTGGACATGGTATGCAGTGCAGGTCGTGTAAGAAGCTATGGAGATGGTATGCAGTGCAGGTCGTGTAAGAAGCTGTGGAGATGGTATGCAGTGCAGGTCGTGTAAGAAGCTGTGGAGATGATATGCAGTGCAGGTCGTGTAAGAAGCTGTGGAGATGATATGCAGTGCAGGTCGTGTAAGAAGCTGTGGAGATGGTATGCAGTGCAGGTCGTGTAAGAAGCTGTGGAGATGGTATGCAGTGCAGGTTGTGTAAGAAGCTGTGGAGATGATATGCAGTGCAGGTCGTGTAAGTACCTCCACTGTGATGGCAGTTTGGGAAAATGAAAAGAAGTACAGTGAAAGAAGTAAAAGAAAACTAAAAACTAAATAAAAAACTTTTAAAAGTTTGTTTTATTTTTAGTGCTTATTTGTTCTTGTATGCTGATTTTGCTTTTCGTTGTGTTTATTATTTCTTTCAAGCACCATCTAGGAAGGAGATGGAAAAGCATTTCATTACACAGTAGTACAGTGTATGATTGTGTATGTGACAAACAAAGCTTGAACTTGGAAAGAATGGGTATATGTTTGCTGACAAACTGCTGTCTGTTTAATGCTTGCCGTGGTAGCGGAGCTGAGGAATGTTCTGTCGGACAGCATGTTCACTCATGTATGGACTGAGCAGGCAATCTAACATCTTGCCTCTTTTCCTCACCCCTTCAGGTGCTGCTCGTGGTCTGACCCTCCCCCCCGCCCTCCTGGCTCCGGACTTCCCACAGAGCCGGCCCGGGGCTAAGGCGCTCGTTTAGCGAAGCCCGGCTTATTACAGGGTCTTTCTCATGCTCAGGAAGATGGGGGCACTTACGCTGCGCTGTGCCTTCTAATTTCCGCTCCTTAAGCTTGGGCCGTCTGCTATCTGCCGGCCACTCTGCGGCTCCGGGATCCCACCTCAGGCCCAGACTGGCAGCGATGGCCCTCACCTGCCAGAACTGTTTGGGAATCTGCGGCGGTCCGTCTCTCTAGTTCTCACGGAGCACATTTGAAGGTGATGAGATAAGGGGTCCAGGGCAGGACCTGCTTGTACAAACACAGATGGATTTTTCTCAAGGCTGCCTGCTCTGCCTGAATTTGTGAAGCCAGATTTGTGTTTTGAGGCTGTTATCTTCAATCTGGAGTGCTTCTTAGGATTGTCCTCTGCTCTTCTCCTGTTGGTAACCATACAACATTTGAGAAAAAGACCTTTCTGAACCTTTGTCAATACCAACCCTGGGCTGTTGAATCTGTGGGGACTGAGCTATGTCTGCCAAAAAGCCAGACCCCTCTTTGGCTGCGGAGGACTCCACGAAGAGCCAGGATTCCAACTCTGTTGCTGTCAGCCTCTTCAATGCCTTCTTTCTCTCTGCGAACTTCATCGACGTAGGTGAGTGGGGCACAAATACACCTGTGGGGGGTTGGGGGTGGAGGGTGGCTGTCAGTGTCATTTGGAGAAAAGTCCATGGGGGTATTTGGCATGTGACTCCAGCAGTGGAAACGCCATGTGTTGGTTCCATGGGGAATTATTTAAAGACACCAAAATCAGATCGGAAAGATCTTTACTGGCTATAGGTATGTTGACCATTCAAGGACGTTGTCCATCTGCAGCCATATAGAAGTATACTGCAACTCATCATTAAATGTTTCTCTGTGTTCGGGCTGAAGTTGTCTTTTGTCCATTGAAAAACAACTTTCCAGCTGAAATGTTGAGGAACGTGTATTAGCGGTCTCATCTGATTGCAAATTATTTGCAAATTATGCAAATTATGAAAATATAATAAGGCCAATGTCCTGGCTTTGGAGGCTTTCAGAGACTGGCGCACTGCTAATGGCCTTTGGCCTTCTTGATTAGATAAGGAGAGAAGATTTACATTTTATTATATGTGGCTAGTGGCTCCAAGTAAATGTTTTAGGCTTAAGGGAAAGGTGTACTGCATTTTATATATATTTCAAAGCAGAAAGTGCAACTTAAGTAAGAAAGTGTTAGTAGCCTAAGCATTTCTAGAAATATATGTTGCCTAAGCGATTCTAAAATTATATTTATGGTGCTTCTGGCACCAGATATATATTTATTTATCTCAGGCCCTCAAAGAAATTATTTCTGTAAATCTATTTAGCGTTTTATTACAGGTGTGTCGATTTTTGTACACATTTCATAGAGGATTGTAGTCTGACATCCTCACCCAGTCTCTGCTGGGACCCTAAGAGCAGTGGGCAGGCATCCTGTTTTTCTTCAGAATTCACAAGGGGTTGCTCTCCCTAAAGGTCAAATCTCAGAATTGCCGCTGGATAGTAGTTTTACCTTTTTAAATCCAGACATACAGTATTAAACCCAGTCAAAGACTCATGGAACTAAAATGTGTTCGTTTTAAGCTCATTGCTGCCTGGTTCTGTTGACAGATGTGGCGTGGCTTTTGGCATGGCTTTATACCTACTACACCCCCCCCCCCCATATGTGAGATGATTCCATAGAAGCGCATTATGGTGGTTGCATCAACCTCCATAAGACCAAAGTTTGATTGGTTCTGTCAGTGGGCGAATCCTGTCTCTCGTCATAGGATTGAAATCAAGGGTGTGGATGCATGATTCATCAAAGGTCACGAGGAATCACAATAACTCAGCCCTGGGGAGAGGTATCTCAACAACTCTCCGGGCTTGACGATCCACAGGTTCTCAGTACTGGGGCAAATGTTACGTTTTTCTGCACGTGGTTTTCATCCTCATTTTGGTTCGAAAGTGTGGATAAGATGGCTCTCAGAATCTCTCCTAAATTCTGCTTTCTGCTTCAGTCATCCTTCATTGTTGGTCTGTCACAGATCAGTGCTGTGGCCATTTCCACAATTCTGTATCTCATTACAGTTTACATATACATTAGGGTACATAATTTCCTTTTTTTCAGTTTCAGTACTTTATGGCAAATTACAACCATTTCTAATCAGTCATCAGCAAAAGCTTTTTCTTTTCCTGAGAACCTAGATTCCTATCTCTGGTTCTACTCTGTACCATAATTAGCCGTCAAAGGATAAGAAATGCCAGACAGCATAAAACTGCAGGGCAAACAGTAGGCAGGTTAAACAATGAAGAGATTCATATTTCATTGGTAGTTTATTATTAGATATAGCAAATAGTGCTTGGGCTGATTTTGTAGTAGGAACAGGGAGTAAGAATGAAGTCTCAGTGTCTTCATTAAATTACAAATAATGGAGTTTCAAGGAACTGAGGTCCAGGTTACATGGGGATGCTGATGTACCTCAGTAATGACCCATAGTACAGTAATTGTGTGTATGTGTGTGTGTGTGTGTGTGTGTGGTCCAGGTAAACATTACATTGTGGGGACCAGATGTCTCCAAAATATAACAAAAACCATGGGAACATTTTTTGGGCCCCACAAGGGGAAATTCAATTTAGTTAAGATCTGTGATTGCATGGTTTTGCTTATGGTTAAGGTTAAGACTGGATAGGGGTTAAGGTCGTCATTTTTGGGTTTAGGGTTTTGCCCATATAAATAAATGGACGGTCCCCACAAAGATATGCGTACAAATGTGTGTGTGTGTGTGTGTGTGTGTGTGTGTGTGTGTAGGGGGTGAAGCCTGGGGTTTTTCCAGGGGCTGACACTTGGCCAGTGCCTTGCCAGGTGCCCGTGGCTGCTTGGTCTCCTGTTACATTCACTCTTTAAAAACTGAGCTGAGCACATATTTCTAAAATAATCACGTTGATCCGGGCTCATATGCTCTTAGGGTATAATATCACTGTATTGTTACCCACAGTTAAAGTTTACTCAGAAAGAAAGAAAAAAATGATGTCAGCCTTCTGTGATGGCATGTTTCTGAAAGGAATAAAAAAACGAAATACCAAAGCAGAACGTTGACATCTGCTCTGAATCTGCTCCACTCTAAATGTAAATCTCCTTTCCGATTTGGACCTTTTCCGCTAATGAATCCTCACGGCTTTCTCATGTATGTTAAATGTTTTATTATCCCATGAAAATGATAGATTCCAAGGATCTGGGCGTTAGTGCAGAAAGCAGATGCCCGCTGGGAGTTACCCCAGTCATGGTCAGGTGGGGAGGTGGACTGGGTTAAGCCCACCTGGACCCCATACCCCTCAAACAGGTGTGCTAATGTTTGACGTTTTTGTGGTTATAAGATACCAAGTCACCTATTTTATGAGTAATCGACAAGGGATGATATACTTGTAATCAAACAGGTCTAATATTTAGCATTGCCCTTTTACCCAAGGAGGGGTACAGTAATTGTAGCCATATCCATACAAGCTAGTATGTTAATTATAGATGAAAGATTTAATTGAAGACAGCAATTCAGCAGTTGGAATCCCTGTCTCCTCCAGCTTACGCCTCTCTTGCGGGCCAGACACTTGTCCAGCTCAAGCTAGACTCAGAGGACATGAGTCACCTCCAGTCTAAACAACACGCATCCCCCCCCTCACATGATCACAGGGAAATCCCACAATCCTTCTTCTGAGTGGTATGACACTGCAATTAAAACTCCGGGGGCTGGCATCTGGACCGGTGAATGGCTTTTGGATGAAAAGCAAAGTAAGCGCATGCAGATCTGGATTAGAGACAAACTGCTTATTTCATCAGCATAATTTCACATTCAGTTTTAAGGCCTGCCGTGATCCAGACCAAGATCAGTGATTAAAAGGTGGATGAATACATCATAGGCCCTAACTTCACATTCAGTTTTAAGGCCTGCCGTGATCCAGACCAAGATCAGTGATTAAAAGGTGGATGAATACATCATAGGCCCTAAGTTCTTCAATCTGGGGTGACAGTTGACGTACTAACATAAGGTTCGAGAAATATTTTTTTGATTCTTTATTCTGATTGTTCATTCAACAGTATAAGGCTGGTTTGGTGTCCTGTTCATAAGTATATGCACCTAAATGTAAGTATATGTGAGATGATGGTGATGACTTATAATGACCAGCTGAAGGAAAGTTTTTTTTAAAAAGTCAGCATTGTCGTCACACCGTGTCACGCAGCAGTCAGGCGATGAAGCCGGCTCTGTGAGATCTTGGTCCGAGCCTGTGCTAGTTGGCTTATTTAAACAGAGCAGTGAGCGCCGCTCGCGTCTCACTTACCATTGGTGTTTGGGTGTAAGCTTCGATCAGTTCAGAGTGTTCGCAGCGATCCCATTGGCCGCCTGTTTCCTGTGGTGTGATGTGTGAAGGTCTGAGTGACCTGCAGCTGGGTCTGACACTGGGGGAAGGTGGCCTCTTATGGGGGCTCTGTTATGTCTAAACATGCTTTAACTGATCACGCTGAGTCAGAATCATGACGACTGTAGTAGCTGGGACATGTTCCATTCCCCAAAATGGTGGAATCGGCACGGTATATTCTCAAATTCATTAAGCTATGTGAGACAGGTTTGACGAGGATGTGAGTTTTGCTCTGAAGAAAAGTCTGAATTTACCATCAGTGCTCTGCAGAAGGAAGGATGTGACCCAGATATCCGGGGAATGAGGGAATCTCCTAGTAACTGTGTCAGGAGCCCCCAGGCAGAAAGCATGATGATTCTCATTAGAGCCGCAGTGCAGAATGAACAGCAAAATTGGTTCATTTCAAATGTAATTTATAGCTTAGTACTTGCAAGCAATGTGATGTTTTGTTAAGCAAAGTCAGTGTTCGGCTCTGAATACTATCACTGTGTGAAATTATTGCTACAAAAAAAGGTGCAGATACAGGACAGACAGATAAAGACAGATGTCTGTGCGTGTGTGTGTGTGTGTCCGTGCGTGTGTGTGTGTGTCCGTGCGTGTGTGTGTGTGTCTGTGCGTGTGTGTCCGTGTCTGTGCTGTTTCAGGTAATACAACAGCATTCCAGAATTAAGATATCATTACTTCAGGGAAAGAAAAGAGAAAAAATGTGGTCTATCGGAAATTGTTAGTGGTGAAACGTGGTTATTAACGGAAACGCGGAGGCTTGGATTGTAACAAAGGTTTTACAGCCACACAACCTCAGCAGCTTGAGCCATTTGCACTGATGAGGAGCGACTGAACTCGTACTGTGTTATGAGGCGTGTTCAGCTTTCAAACAGAAGGTGTCCCATATTCGGAGAGGCATGATAAATGTTCAGCTCACCGGAAAATATGTCAACCTCCGTAATGGTCCATAATGTTTTTTTTAATTGATCAATTTAAGTGATCAATAATAAAATTACTTTGCCATGTAAGCATTAAACATTTTTAACAGCGTATCACTACAGTTCATAACAATTGACATAAACTACTGTGGTGACATCATTTTTATTTAGAAGGGTAATATTATGGTTTTACGGTGTGTGATTGTGCCCTGCAATGGGTTGGCATCCCATACTGGTTTGTTCCCTCGCTTCTGTCCTCAGTCCCTGGGACAGACTCCAGACCCCCCACGACCCTGAACAGGACAAGTAGTTCCAGAAAATGGATGGATGGATATTAAGGTTTTAAATATATACCATTTTTTAGGAATTAATTCTAATGTTAATCAAAGAAAAGTACTACTTGGATCAATTACAGAATTATCATCAAGAACAAAAACACAGTTTTACATAATTTCTATATAACGAAGGTGTATCTTTTCCCAAACCATTTTTAGTCAGGCTAATGGGATGGGCAGGGGACACGTAATAAAAAACGATAACTAAATGGATACTTTTTATCATTGTGTACATTTCCCACAAACATTATACATTTTCCTAGTTAACTTCACATGGATGGGTAGCTCTACTAGACTGTTCTGGACAGCAGCACACAGTTGGGAAGTGAGGCACTCAAATGTACTTGTTTAACCAAAAATCTGCTTAAGAGCACTCTGGAGAGCACAATTATCAGTCATTATTTGGTTGGGAAGAGGCCAGTCAAATGCAGGAGCTGAGAATCCTGATTAGTGTAATCACAGGCAGAATTGGCTGCCCTCTTATCAGTGCATGTGGTCCTTCCCACAATGCCATTCTCTGTATCTCCAAGTGATTGGGCGTCATGTTTCTTAGATTCCAGAGTAAAATGTTGGCAGGGAAACCACGTGTCTTCTAGTGGTAGTAGTAACAGTAACCCCATGGTTGACATATCCCTTACATTTGCCTGTAGGAATCCTGAAGCGTGCCCCAGCTCATGGTGGGGGCTTGTTTGAACTGGAGTGAAGAGCAAACACTTGATTGGTTGGTTGTTTGCTACTTGATTCGCCAATCGCTGTTGGCCCAAGGTTTCACGAGCGCCAGTGAGCCGCAAATCCAGGCTCCATAACATCCATGACACTTCTTTAAGGAGGTTTTTAAGGAGATTCTTGTAAAATCGTGGGGTATTTACTTCAGTTTTGTGATTGTAAAAAAATGCAATGAACTGGCAAAAAGAAATGCAAATAATTAAAAAACCTAATTACATTTCTGTCATTTTAACCTGTTATTGACAACAAATTCGCAATATATGTTGTATACAGTATTTCCTAAAAAGACTTAAAATTCCCAGTAGAGGGCAGAATTGGCTGGAAGTGACGCTCTCTAGGGGCTCTGAGTTAGCAACTTCCCCCCGCAACCAAAAGGCTTATAAAGTTTGTAACAGTGAAAAGTTTATTTCGTCTCACAGGGATTCACTGGTTTTCCTTTTAAATAATGATTCTATTCTGAGTACTGTAATATAGTGTGGTAACAAGGCAGATGTTTTTGCGTTATAAATTAGCCTGCATCCTGCTGTTCAAGGCAAAGATTAATCATCGTTCTAGTTAAGAGTAAGGAAACTGAGGGCCTCTTCTTAGGCTGTGAGCTGTAACAGCCCCATATAGTGGGCAAGACATTTGAGAATTGAATGCAGTCTCCGAACAAGTTATAGCCTTGGCTATGAATCACACAAAGTGCTGAGTGTGGAGTTTGGATGGACGGCTAAGAAGGGTCGAGGTCAACGACATCACTGTGGGGAATATTTGGTAACAGCTCTGCATTCGATTAGCTGATGGTCTTACAGGAGCTGATTGGCTGAACATTTTCATCAAATTAATAAGTCTGGTTATTTCAACGTGCCAGTACAGGTCAGGTACCCCATTTAATGTTACTGCAGCCTTATCCATTTCTGAGACCCAAGCCAAAAAGTTTACAAGTGTGTCTATAGGCCCAGTATAAGCATTATAAATAGCAAGAGTGTACATTAGGGACCAGTCCAGCGGTAACCAGATAGACCCAGCTGAAGTGTGTTATGAAGTTTGTTGTGTTGCTTATGCCCACTTGGACTCTGGTTAAAGATTGACACCACCTACTTCAGGGTGATTCTAGAATTTCTTAAAGATGGGGGGTATGAGTGGGACCATAATTCATATAAAGGGGGCAACCTTATTTCCTGCCTATGGTATGTTTGGAATTGGTGAGTGGCACTACGGGGGGGCCAGTCATCTTTCAGGCAGGGCTAGTGCAGCAGGCCCCGCCCCTGTATCTGCCCCCGCTCTACCTGCCCCGGCTTCCCACTGGATGGTGACTGCTGTGGTGACAAAGATGAAGTCGCAGGTTGCGGTAACAGCAGCCGAAAGACTTGATTGTTCGCAGACAGCAATAAAGTCACAAGCCTGCACCCCCCCCCCATCCCCATCTCCTGTCAAATGAGCCTTTTCACCCTGACAGCCTGATGAGAGATTCTCCTATCAGGGGGATCAGAGGAGGATCATAGCGGACGCTTTATTCCATTCTGCTGGGCCGCCTTTAATCTCCCTTCCTCTGTCTCCTCATGCATGTCTGAGGTCTCAGGGAGAGAAGTAACATCAACTGGGAGGCATTTGCTCTCAAAGTCTCCCTGCATTTCATCCGTGGCAAAACGCAGGATTTTGACCGATAACTAGTTAGCCACCTCAGGCTGGGCTGCGGTGATAAGGCGCCCGTGGGTACAGGGGCGGGCAGACAGCTGGCTGGTGGGGAGGGGCAGAGAGATAAATGATGCGTAAGGTAGATGGACCAATCAGGGAACAGGGAATAGATGGCGGGTTTGATTGAGTTGATGGCGGCGGCAAGTCGAAGGACGGCTTTAACAAAATGAAGCAAGGAGCCGGGGGGAAGGGCCGGAGGATGTTCAGGAAATAGCAACGTTGATGTAATCGCTAAAGCAGGCGGCAGTAAATGGGGAGTGGAAAGTTTCCTGGGAAGTGACGGTGCTGGAGGGAAACTCTGCAGTGCTGTAACCATAAATTAGCATGAGCACGGTACCTCATTCTAAAGGTGCAAATTGTTCTCCTGCTTCCGTACATCTTTACTTGGCACACACCTGCCATTCATAAGCTTCTGGCAAAAACACTGACTAATTAATCATGGCATAATAAAGACAATTGTTATTACTTACATTTTATTGTCTTAATTCACCTAGCAAGGTCTCATTCTTCTTTTGAAGAATTGTTCAGCTAATACAATTACTACCGCTAATGCGATACTGAATTCGCTGCCTAACCATCAGCAAAAAAGCCTGTGCTTTTGTAAGAGATGATGGTGTAGATGGAAATTGTTTTCGAATTTAGCTGATAGCGTGTCTCTCTTTTGATGTTCATGTTGGCTTCATGTCATCCACGGAATGCCTTTTCTGTTTTTGCTCCCAGCTGGGGTATTTTTAAAATGTAGGCTGAGGGGACCTCATGGGGTCATTTCAACGGAGCCTCTGGCCCTCGCTGTTGTTGTTTTCCTGTCCACGGCGCAGCTCCTCAGCCTCACGTTTCAGTTTGGTTGAGGTGCCCCTGAGTTGTCTGATCATCCTTCTCCCTTCCTCTTTTACTGCAATGCACTCGTCTCTTTGGTAAATCGGGACGCTAAGACTTTTTGATGTCTGTTTTCAGGTAATTCTATATTATCATGCTTCCTACTTAAAATGAATTTGCTGACATACATTGCCAAAATTTAAGTTGATATTCAGTGGAAATTCAATGTATGTTCAAGGTAAATTTGTGTTTATGGTGGGTGTTGAGGTATGACAGCACATCCTTGAGCTAATCAATCCATCCGTCTGTCCATCCGTTTGTCCATCCATCCATCCATCCATCCATCCATCATACCCAGTGCATTATCCCTGGGGGCCCAGGGGACGCGGCAGGGGACACCCTGATTTAATTGCTGTCCATCTTGGGGCAAACCTGTGGTCACAAGGTCCCAGAAAGACATGGCTGGACCCCTGAAAAATTCCACTGAATGTAAGGCCTCCGACTTAAGGGCTATAGCCCAACTGAGGCCCTAAACAAAATGTGAATTGCTGCCCATTGCCACAGGCAGGTTAAATTTGCAGAAGATGGGCCCCCGCCAGCGTGTAGGCCCCCTTATCGGTGACCCTGCCCACGCTCAGGGACCATGGACATTATGAGGTCACCATTTCACCTCATTTTTGGACTGCAGGTTTCTAGTGTTTTAAAATGCAAGCAATTTCTAAAATATGGTAACTAGGTGGACTGTGTTTAGAGCAGTCAGCCTCAAACAGAGCCTGTAAGCGGAATCCACCTTAAAACACCAGCTTGTGTTATAATCAGCTCTTTATCAAACCACTAGGCATTATGCTGTCCAAATTATGGGATGCAAATGGCAAGATGGCGAGATGAATGTTGATCCTGTCTGTATATGTTATGTGTGCAAATAAAAGCATTTGGGTTTCGTATAAACCTGGCAGGTGTTAAGTAACCCAGTGTGTGTGTGTGTGTGTGTGTGTGTATATATATATATATATATATATATACTGTACTACACCATTAGTTGTTTGCATAACAGATGTTTCCTGATGTTTATTTTATTTATGTATGACCAGGAGGAAATTGAATATATATATTCAATATATATTTTTTATGCAAACAACTAATGGTGTAGTACTTAGGCTGACAATAAACACGCGTAGATGATTTTTACATATAGAAATTTTTAAATGTTACTGCAAAGGAAACGAATGAATTGAATTCGAATGAAAATGAATTTGACCGTTTTTTTACTTTCAGTCGTTCTACTGCTCTAATTAAGTGGCCTCCTTACATACATACAATGTGTCTTAGTGATTTATTGTGTCTGCATTGTGGTATTCTGCTGCTTCCCAGATATGCTATCATTTTTTTTCCAATTACTAAGAGAGAATTTATGGGGTCAGTTTTCTATGTTTTAGGGTATCAGCTACCCCCATAGAAGCAATACCAATTTAAAAGGGAATCTTATAAGATGGCAGATAATATATAGGATTTCAAAGACTGAGATTATTACGCTGTTCATCTAAAGACACTGTCCTGCATTTTTGAGAAATTGCCTTGAATGATGGTGCTTCCTTCGCTGTCTCTGTACGATGATTGTCGTATGATTAAGTATTAGGGCCGCATAATCCCAGATTCAGCTCTTTTGCTTTGAAGGGAGACATTTCTGCTCGCACTAGAGCCTCTGCTTTCTTTGTTTGCACCCACCACGTCCGGCCCTCTTCTCTGGGCGTGATGCTGATATCTTGAGGGCCTCTGATATTGTGCTTTTTAAAATAATTTGTCCATTTTCCAGCTTCAGTACAAAATGAGCAAAGTAAATTATTAGATTCGATGAGGGGAAAAAATAGAGCCCATTGCATCCCACAGATTTTATCTGCGCTTGGATTTGGTGGAAATTTGGTGGAAGTTTGTTCCCTAACAATGCAGTGGACTCTCCTGCTCATTAGCTGGGGTATGCGAGGGGTTCTTAAAGCAAGGCTTTCTGCTATTGGCTTTGGCAACCTGGCTATCAAAGAGGATTTCTTATCTCTGTCTGCATTGGCCAGACAGTAATGCATTCCCCTTTAACCCAGTCCTTTTGTCAGCAGATCATATTGAAGCTGTCTTCTCCGCTCACACATTCGATTTATTTCAATTGGGGGGTAGGGGGTGGTGCATGTCCCACAATGCACTGCCAGTGACCTCAGACATAAAGAAAGGCATTTTTAATTGAATTTGTGTCTGAGAAACAGAACTGGTGAAGAACATCGTCCCTGGAATGCTGCCCATGTCGTAAATAGAGGGTTATAGCTGGGGTTCAGATGTATTATTAAAGGGGGAAAAAAAGATCATTTAAGTCACATTCAGCTCTGCATTCTCAGCACGTCTGTGTCTGTAAAACATCATGACTCATTGCAGTCATCTCTTTGGACTAGATGATGTCCATTTTTAGGTGTCAAAAATCCCATTTTCTTACAAGCCGGAATGGCCAATGTCCACATCTGCCAGATCTGCAGAGCTGAAGCCTAGTGAGCATTCCTCTGATGTTTAAAGTGTCAGAGATATCTTACTCTTCATTCTCTGAACTGCTGGCTTTCCAGTTCTTGTCAAGTTGCTGAAAGGGCCCCACTATTGGCTCAATGACAGTTTTAGGCCAGCAGAGGCCGCTGTTGAGTGTTGAGGGAGAGAAAAGCCCACCTGATAGAATATGGGTCGGTTCCTCTGTTCCCCAGGCCGCCTCGCTATAGACGTCTCCTACGGCACTGTGGGAAATGGACCCCCACTGCAGGACGCGTCTTGTATTCAGCCACGGTTATAACAGCACTCACTGATGGACGGCTAGTTTTTCAAAAATAATTGCCAGTCTTAGCTATTTTTGTTTCTTATGTTACATTTTGCCTTTAGGTAGTGGGAAGGTTTCTGTCAGTGAATTCCGCTGGGACGGCATCCATCAGCAGTAACCTCAATCCCCCAATGCTATCTTCCTCTGTTTGCACCATCATGCATCCTTCCAGTGTACCATTTTGGGCAAAGCAACATAATTAAATATTTAGAGAAGAGGGATGTTCATAGGGTATATGGTGGTACGGTGGTTACCTCACACATCTGGGACCAGGGTTCGAGTGTCCGCCGTGGCTCCATGTGTGTGGAGTTTGCATGTTCTCCCTGTGTCATTGTGGGGCTTCCTCTGGGATTCACCCCCCCAGTGCAAAAACATGCTGAAGCTAATCTGAGCTGCCAAACTGCCCATAGGTGTGCATGTGTGAGTGACTGGTGTGTGAGTGACTGGTGTGTGGCTGTGCCCTGTGATGGGTTGGTACCCCATCCTGGGTTGTTTCCTGCCTCGTCCCCATAGCCTCCGGGATAGGATCTGGACCCTCCCGCAGCACAAGCAGTTACAGAAAGGAAATGGATGGATAGCCTAGCTGGTGATTTTCGATGGGGGGGCGGGGGGTTACAAGGAGCACAAGCAGGGAGCACAAGCAGGGAGCAGTGGAATTCCCAGAATGCAATCGGTTGTTTTTGGGGGTAAAAGTTGCCATGCAGCAGAAAATCACAGGGAGCAGAAGACAGACCATCTGTGTAATGTCTGGATTGTCCTTTTTTACTATCTTTGGGTGGTTATTTTTGGGGAGCACATTTTTGGGGGGGGGCCAGGCCCCATTGTCTCCCTGGGATCTAAGCTCACTGTTCTCCAAAGGCAGCACAATTGCATCCAGGTTTCCTCCAAAGCACAAAGTGACCGGCCACAGCTGAGGTGCACCTATGCATCGCATCAGTGTTTGTTGCAACTTGAACTGTAAGCGGCACAGCGGCTGCCGAGGTGGAGCGCTGCCTCGGAGGGACGGCCCGGTGTTAGAGGCAGTACCGCTGTGAGGAAACCCCACAATGACGCAGGGAGAACAATCAACAGCCAACCCCACACACATGGAGCCTCGGCAAACACAGCGGGGCTGCGTTTCAGGCCAGAGGAATCTGACAACCCAGGGAAAACAGATTCATCAGGAAGCAACAAGTGATCCGCAGCCCCGGGGGCATGGCGGCGTCTTGGAGCCAATCGGTCGATGGTATTTATTTTGTGTTTGAGTGGGGCGGTTTCTTTAGGGTCATCGGGCTTCAGGCATAAGCCAGAGGGCTTGATAAAACTGAGATCTCCCCCAAATCCTAGCCGCAAGGCCCTCCTGCCCTCTCACTGTATCACCAGTGACTGACAACTGTAATTAAACTGGAATCTGATTGGATATGAAAGGGGTAAGTGGGCAAAGGAGGGTGTTGCTTGCTTTAGATGTTTTAATGCAAAAGCAGCTTATGTGGCT
Organism: Brevimyrus niger; assembly: GCA_015164015.2. Classification (NCBI taxonomy): domain Eukaryota; kingdom Metazoa; phylum Chordata; class Actinopteri; order Osteoglossiformes; family Mormyridae; genus Brevimyrus; species Brevimyrus niger. Next base: position 181,380 of record JAABNY020000012.1, read on the forward strand.
TACTTTGACAGATTGCATATTATTGATAATTGAGTGTGTGGGGTTCAATCCACTCTGCACTTAATTCTACCCTTGTGACATATTACATACTGTGTCATTAGAAAATTGCAATAGCCTCCGGGAAGAATATTTTTGCATTTTCAGTTTTCACAATAAACATGCAAAAGTCGTCATCATACGATTTAATTGAGCACATATACAAGTATTCTGATGCCTAAATACAATTTACAATTTGTGATTAGCCATTTTTCGAACCACCCGGAATATGGCCCTCGCCTTGAGAATGTGGTATGATCGGAAATGCTTGTTTTAGCGGTCAAAGAGGTGGGCTGGGAGGCGCCCAGTGAGGCCTCCTGTTCATTGCAGGGATGATGCTGAATCCACAATGACGGGGATCCCACAGGCCCATGATCCCATATCTTTTTTTTTAATTCAATCACACACACACACAGTTGCAGTTTAACAGCAATTTGCGATATTAAAGGTCTATTCAGTGGATTATAGCTCACAGTCTTTATTGTTGGTGCCAAAGGGGCAGGAGAAGCAAATGCTTTGGCAGCCGCTTACAAAACCTTTAGATTCATATGTGAATTTTGTGTCCATTAAAGGGGCGGAGAGGCGAATAGCCCCTCTCTCAATGGGCGATAGACTCTAAAGTTGTTTCTCAATATGTGTACTTGACTGTACTTGTGTTCTCATAGACCAGTTTTACATCATCTTTTATTGGCAAAGACCAATTCCAGTGCTGAGAACAGAAGTAAGGAGGACAAAGGAGGACAAATATCAAGGATACATCGGTCGCATCCTCGCCGAAGGAGACCAATCCCATGATTCATTGCACCCTAAGTCTGTTCCTGGGAGGCAAGTTAGCAAGACCACTCTTGCCAAGATCACACGCATGATCTTTGTGTTCTTTGATATTTAAGGCGATGCCTTTAGACTCACCTGTTCGTAGGACGGCGCCCTCCGGTGTTCACTGGGTTCTCCTCTCACCATTTCACATGGTAGCTGCGAGCAACGGCGACCAGAAATCCCACCATGGAGACCAGTGCTGGCCCATTTTCAGCTGAGCGTCTGCCCACGGTCACCTGATTAAACACGGCGCTGTTTGCAAAGCAGCCGCACAGGTAATGCTGTGTTAATATTCAGGCCACCCGCAAAGGGGTGTGTTCCCCACACCAGAGACTCGCAGTCACACCCCCCGGCTCTCTGTGCCCCATCACCTTCCGGAACGAGGACCAGCTTTGTGTCGTCACATCTGATCGCCTCTGATGGCTGCTTTCCTGTGTGAATCTGTATTACGACTTCCTGATTTATTACGAGGCCCTCAGTTCAGGTAGTACCTGTGGTATTAATTTAAAATGCTGCAATTAGACACTGTGCTCTTTTCCTGTGCTTTGCCGCTAAGGTTTGCCAGAAGTGTCACAGGCACTAATTGTCATCTAACGAAAAAGAGATGAAGTTGCGCGGCGAACTTGCGCGTCACGTTGTTGCTTATCGAGGCAGCCCCTAGGGGGCTCTTTTCCACAACGCCTGCAAATTTGCTTCGTGTTCTTATACTCTCGGAATTTGAAACTGCCATTTTTTATTCTCTAAATCTGGAAACTGTCGGGCCCTGGCCTGAATCTGTGCTATGCTGGGGGGAAGAAGTTCTCCGAGAATGACAGCTGTAGACGTCAACAGAGCGAGCCGGTCTCTCATTAGAGATATACCTCCATAGGAGGAAGGGGGGGGGCTCGTGGCTGCCGCTTCCTCCCAGCTATTGCTGGCTTATGAAGTTGCTCCGTGTTGCTCTCCCAGGAAGTGAATCGGCTTCGGTACCCAGGCTAATGCGTAGCGGGGAAGATGTGCTGAATCTCTCTTTTCCTTTGTTCCCTCAACAGCAGAATGGTTCTAATTGGGGGCTGCTGTTTCACCCGGACTTTGGGCCAAGCTTTTCATTACCGTGTGTTCACCACAGTGTGTGTTTGCCACCCCATCCTCGTGGTAACCAATCGCCCCTCACCATTTGAGTAACGGGATCTTTTTTGACAGTGTCGCTTCCTATTGTGATCGATCGCTCTTTGTTAAGTTACCACCTGGCCCCAGTTAGGATGAAATGTCTTTGGTTACAATGGACTGAAAGGATAGATTTTGCTGTGGTGCGTTTGCTGTATTTGCACTATATCAGGAAAGAATTTCACCAGTAGATGGAGGCGGTGATGGACCTGCAGACCACATATCTGATTCACTATCAGTAGGATTCGAAAGTCATCTCTGGCTACTATGCCATTCTTACTGCAAATCAAGGAAATTATCAGATTAGAAGATTCTCCCAAAATGAGACAGACACGCTGCTTCATGTATCTATCCGTCTGATCTTGACATATTTTTTTATCCACCTTGTTTCTGTCTAATTTCAAGGTGTTGACTTTCCATGGAAGCCCCTATGAATAGTCAAAAGGGTAAAACCAATTTCACACCGAGTTCATACCCCTCTGAACAATTCGCCGTCTGCTTCTGGATTCCATTTCAAAATATTTTTAGGGCGTGGCTGTTCCGCTTTGCTTTTGCAGGGAAATGAAGGCTTGTGTTACAAACTAATCCTAGAGAAACCCCCAGTGCGTACGGGTGTGATTTTGCATGCGTGAGAATGAGAGAGGGATCGCAGCCGCGTGCGGGTGCATCTCCCTCTGCGGCTCCCCCCACGTCTCCCCAGCCCGACCTCAGACCTCAGTGAGGGTGGGAGGCTCCCTTGGGAGGGGAGAGTAGATGGGGCTGTGGTTGTTTTTCGGTTGCCGCTAGGGCTTACCTTGATGGAGAGAAAGCTATTAAGCTATTACCCATTTCTTGCTTTGGCAGATCGTTAAGGATTCTCTGCTGAACCCGCGAGGGTTCCGGAGAACAAAGGAAAAAGAGCGCGTTTTAGTTCAGGAGCGTGCGAATCCTCAGTGGCCGAGTTAAAAATGGTCTGAAATGTAAACATTAAACCCCCCCCCCCCCCGTCCCTCTCCTCTCCTTCCCATTCTTACTCGTGCTCATTCTCTCTCTCTCTTTCTCTCGCTCTCTCTCTCGCTCACACGCACACACACACACACACACACACACTCCCATATATGCGGGGTGCCGAGGCTGAGATGAGTAGGAGGAGGGTGCCAGGAGTCCGCGCTTCT
>JAABNY020000012.1:204794-216055 GCA_015164015.2 Brevimyrus niger
TTATAAATGCCCCACACGGACCTCAATCCTGTGCCTGTGTGCTGTATATGCCCCACATGGGCCTCGATCCCATGGTGTCCTAAGGCAACACTTTGAAACAGCTGAATGATGCCAGTTAAATGTAGGCAAACAAAACTGGCCTGGTATAAGGTAGATAATTTCCCTGCAGAAAGATTTTGTTGCATCGAATCAAATAATGAGCCAAATTTCTGTCAAGCTTAAAGAATTAAGTAGCCACTAATAATATGGATGATGATCTCTGGGGCACAGAAGCCTTCCCTTCGTAGTGGGTTCAAAGCAGTGGTGCCATTTGTAATGGTGAAATACAGGGGGACACAGAGAAATCTTATTCTAAAAGAACTAATGAGTCAAAGCTGTGTCTCCCTGTTAAGACTCTTTAGTGCCGTAGTCTTTCATGGGGTTTAGTAGACCTGTTGCTGAGACTCAGGGTCAAAGCGGCAAAAGAGACCAGCATTTCTCCCTTTCTAAATTGGCGTTAGAACAGGACTTATTAAATGATTAAATGACTGCCTGGAGGATTTGGATGTCAGCACACAACTGATGCTAGGAATAAAGCAAGTGGACATTATGGAAAAAAGCAGCACCTAGAATGTTAATTGGATTCACATCTGTGTCACACATATCTGTGTCTTGTAACAGTAGCAGTTAAATCTCATTAATATTTAGCCTGATGCCTCTTTACGTTCCCTGAATTATCTTAATGTTGCACTTCTGCTCACTGAACAGCCTTATTATGTTCTTACCTTGTCAGAAGATGCTGTGTAGCCCCTGCTCTGCCGCTTATACCTCGGCATCCGTTGGAGGCTCATCCCAGCTGTACTCCTGCCTAGTTGACAGCTTGACAGAATGTATGTTTGCGATGTGCTGTTTGCCTCAGATGAATATCGCTTTGGACTGAAGTGTCTGCTGAATATGGAAATGTAAATTTAGGTATGCAGATCAGCGAGCGGATAATTATTACATAGGTCTGCAATCATTATAGTTTTATGGTGTTGACAAGTCATCCTTATTTTGCAGTTGTTATTAGCAATTTTTGCAAAATATTAAACTTAAAATTAAACTAGGGCAATAGGTCTAAGCCACATATTTTACCTATCACGTTATAAAAGCGATTTTTGATAATACATTGTAATAACATTAAAGCAGCTCAAATTTCCATTACAATCTCCAGGTGTTTTACAAGTCTGAATGGAAGCATGTTTACTGCACAGTCCATTCCAGCTGTCATCCACTGTAAGAGAAGGTATACTGATCTCAGATCAGTCTTTTGCATTCAAGTTTGCTGGGCTTACTTTTTAAACACACTAATCTATACTGTATTTCATTTTAAACTGGGTTTCTTCATGCATCTATTGATACTTTTACTTATTTCTTCTTCCCTGCAGGGAACTAGTTGTTCAGTAGTAAATTTATGCAAGGAAACAAAGAAATTATAATTGTCAATGGAACCAACTAAACCTTGGTAATTATGAGAGTTGTGCATTGTGTAATAGATCACTAATTACTGTGTGTTTAATGTGCCTTTCGGTATAGTCACAGTTTGTATAAAAGCCCAGAAAACAGACAGTTTTATAAATAACTGATACTGAAAAGCGTGACATTGGTAATATGTACAGTATCTGCAACACCTCTGAACTTCTCCAAATTCGTCTCCACAGACTCTAGACAGTCTGTATTGAGTTAAATCTGACCAGAAGGATTCTATTGGGTGTCATTAGTAATTGGAGAAATGAGATTCTGATTATGGAGAAAAGTGGGTCAAGTGTGACTGTCCATACGTAGCGGAATTGGTGAGACATGGACATCGTTATAAATGGGAATGATTCCTCTCTCATATGTGTCAAACAATAATCATTTCCAATCCAACAGATCCAATGTAATGTTCAAGAACTGAAGCTATTTTGATTCATTAGCTAAAGGATCAGGTGTATGATTTGTGTACAATGACAAAGCGTGGGGTCTCTTTCTCCCCGCTGATCTATTCAGCATAGATATCATCAACTTGTCAAGACGGCCCCCTGTCATGAGCACCAACCAGAACAGTTTAGCTTTGGGATATTTTTTTTTTTTTCGGTTATTAAAGAAACTTGAGCGATAAGAAGCCGCGCTAGGAGATTACAACGGATGCGCTTTGTAATTTCCAAATGCTAATTTGAGAAACGTCTAATAACGAGAATATGATTAAAAACGAAATTGCAGTCTAATGATTGATATGTCTGGTTAGAGGGTTATTTTCATCCAAAAAACTTTTTCATTCATACTGGCAATAGACAGCAGAGGTGAATTCTCATTCAGCAGCAGAGCTGTACTATACGTACATTACACTGTAGCTAATGTGTGATTGCATCGTAGACTCATTCTGCTCAACGCCCTTCGTCTGACAGAGGCTTCGGCCTTGGCTGATTCTTTATGGAGTCATGTTCGTCTCGTGCCTTTTCGAAAACGCAGTCCTTGCATCTACCTCCATGTGCTCCTCCCCCTTCCACAATGTTGACCTTGCCTCTTTTCATTTTCTTTGAGTCGGTTGGATTTTTCACTATAATGATATTGTGTGTTCAGCCCCTTTCATGTGAACAGCAACAATGCGTCTTCAGTCTCTTGCCTCGAGAGACGTGGAAGATTCACGCCTGAGGCAGCGGGACTTGCAAACACACACAGTGTTTACGGCTAATCTGCTCCTGAGTCTGCCATCAGATATCGGTTCTTCATTATGTCCCGCTGGCGCGCGACATTTCTCTGTGGCTGCATTGACTCCAAAACAACCGCACCGATAATGAACTTAACAGCAACCCCTATAGAAACACAACAGGTAGATCTGGGATTCATTCGGCATGGCACCAGAAGCAAGTGACGGGATTGGCTGAGGAGACAAGGCCGAGCTTGTTAGTATTCCTCTTAGCATGTGGGTGGGCTTGGTCTAGCTATCGCTTGGCTATCGGTGTGAGCAGAAGGCAGGCTGATGGTTGGGATTCTTTAATAAAACAGCACCCCAGGCAGCGAACGCGTGCAGCTGAGATTCAGGACATATGTTCATTGCTTTCAATCCCAACGTTTGCTGCTGACCTGTTGCTAAGGGAAGTTCACTAGTTCTTCGTTCCATCGACAAAATGTAGGCTTCTGTACAGACTCTAGAGCCCTGCCAACTACACCCCTTGAAGATGCTTGTGTGGGTTTAAGATGGAGACAAGGTGTTGCACCAGAAATACACCATGTTGCAAAACACTAATGTAATCACTGACACTTTCACAAAGAGGACTCATAAGTAATAGGTTATGACAAGTAACATTTTTATAGGAGCAGGTACATGCAAAGGTTTCACTGTGGAAGACTTCCTCTCTGCATTCAGCTCTTTGCAGATTTTTGAAACAGGCTTCTAAAGGTCTAGATAGGAGTCTTTCTGGATGTAAATCACTATTGGTGCATATGACTATTTACGTGCACAAACAGTGAAAACGTTCTTGGTTGGTGCCACCTAGGGGTTTGTTTGGCCTCTGCAAATTGACTTAGTGCTCCTGTAGTGAGGCGCAGCTCCGCTCATATACACCGCCAGGCTCACTCTTTGTTAGGAGAGCAGTCGTCTTGGCAGAAGATGAATCGGAGGTGGTTATAGGTGGCAGCTTCCTGGGCACCTGGGCTGGTCAGGAGACAGTGGCAGAGTGCCAAGTTTGCAAGTCTGCAAACATCTCAATTAGGATGAAAATACAAGTTTTTCCACAGAAAGATTAAAGGTTGTCTGTTGCTCTTCATGGTTACTTTACAGTACAGAACCAGGAAGCAGAAGAAGAACAACTATTTTGAAATAAATTTTCATATTAGTGAGGATGTAAGTCAGGATGAAGTGTACTGTATGCTTTGCATGCATGACACGCCGTGTTCAGTGCCCAGCATCTGCATGCAGCCTGAGTGTTTGGGGAGTGTGTGTCTCGATGGGCCGGCACACCTTGCCTGTGATCCGAAAGTCGCTGGTTCAAATCCCAATAATTTAATTCCCATTTACTTCAAGCCCTAAGGCCCTGCTTTCTGAAAATGTTTAAAGCTAATGTTTTGCCAGGTTATACAACACATAAAACTACAGATTAGGTTAGTGACTGTAATAGATGTAAAGCGACTTCAGATATGACTGTACTGAAAAATATTCTGCTTTGTTTGTTTTGTTTGCATTTGTACAACAAACTCATGACGCCATCCACTCTGGTCATTTGGCATAGTATATACAGCATGTAACTTCAACTTAATAGAGAGTGGGGCTAAGTCTAGTTTATACAGGATCTTCTTATTTGTGCCTGAATATTATTAATTGATTTTATCGCATTTTTTATCAACTGTCTGTGACCAGTTTGGTTTTCAATATTAGTATTTCTCTTTTTCAGTTTTGGAATATACCTCTACAATCAATTTTACTTCAATTTTACAAGACTACAATTTAAAGAACATGACAAAAATTATTTTAATTATTTCATTATTTGAATTATTATTAGAATTTCAATTATTTAAAGTCCATTACTGACATAACCCAACAGTTATTATTTTTATTATTCTCATTATTATCAAATTTATATAGCACCTTCAAGAACCCAGTGATGCTTAAAATAGGTGAGAGAACCTCACCACAGTGAAGCATTAATAAACACAAGAACTCGGATAATCTGATACAGTAAAGTATGCAGTCCACAGTAAGCAATGCAGTAATAAAGAAATACAATAATAAAAGTGTTACATGGTTACTGTACAAATGGAGGAGAAAATGTAGCATAATGAGCACAAAATGTTAGCAGGGCACGAGGCCCCGATCAAAGCGTAGAATGTGGAGTGAGAGGAGCTGCATGCTTGGGGGGTTTCTGGGCAGGTTTGAGATCTTGGAGTGAAGGAAAGTTTTGGGCATTTGGGGGGGGGGGGGATTCCTGAGACGGGGAGCAGCCCTACAGGAGGCTTGGTCACCAAAGCTGGAGAGGTTAGATAGAGGAGTATTGAAAAGTTTTAAAACACTGTATGAAGATTCTACAGTAGAATATTTGATACCGTATGACAAAATGCCAAAGGCTAAAAATATACACTTCTTCGTCTTCATATCTCACGTGGTGTACAACACCTCATGCATAAAACACATACACCCTCCCTTTCTCTTACAGTCATACAGCTGGGATACATCAATCATTTAAGTGGTGTGTTTTTTTAAATGTAATTCTATGGAAAGCTTTTGTGAATCGGATCCTTTATTCTGGAATTGTTGGAGGTCATAATGGTTTTTTCAGCTCCAGCAAGAAATGTGGCAGATCATTTTTCATGTGTACCGCCTAATGTCCATGCTTGTCTTCTGGGTTCTCCATGCCATTAAGACTGTCACCACGAGTGGCTGAGAATCTGCTTTCTCTGCTTAACCCCAGCTGATTTACCCCTTGGCCGTTCAAAGTACTGGAAGCTGAGTGTAGACATATTCTCAAGCCCACAGTTTCTCGCACTGGAAACCCTTGAGAAATTATTGCGTTGTTCTGCCATGGAATGCAAACTGCCCCGGGGGGTCACTTTGGGTGTATTACCACCACAATTCATTCATGGTCACTGAAGACCACAAACACCATGTTGCAGTGAAGGTCAATAGCAGGGCTTGCAGCAACCTCCAGAGTCACACTGCTCCCCAGTGTTATTAAAAACAAAAATCTTTATCACCTTTAAATCACCTGACCACGGTTAAAGGTCACTGGAAGATATGCTCTGACAGTTTGTAATAGAATGTTACTTTCTTATTAACATTCTGTGTAGCTCACTGGAAAATGTTCAACCAGAGGGTTGTGGTCAAAGATCACATATTAGATACTTATATTACTGTAACACAGTTCAGTAAGGCTCTGGATCAACTTTTCAGCCCTAATTGAGTTTTGACTGATTTGTCTTGTGTGTGTATTGAGTCCAGTGTGATTACCTAAAAAAACAAACTGTACATACATTTGATCGATGTCACATCCAACAATAAACGGAAGGCATTATTTGATCCACTAAAAAAATCAGTGTATTCTGAAGCAGAGGCAGAGCAAAAGGTGTGATTTAGTTTTGTAGGTTCAAGTGGTCTTCCAAAGGAGGATATGAGTGACTTGTCTGTGGGATACTTACAATCTGAAATGTAAGAAGTGACTTTAGCAGGGCCATTTCCTGTTAACATTACATAGAAACAGGAAATGAAAAAGCAAGATAGTTTGCAATCTTGATTTCTCTGCAGGGCTGACTTCTGACTGTGCTGTGTGATGTTTGTTTGTGGTCTATACCTTGATTCACATTGCTTCAGTTGTTTGTTCTTAACATATAGTGACAAAACTAAAGACCTTAATATGTCTAAGTCCTTTCATGTTTTACCGCAACGTGGAGCCCTGTTTTGCTTCTTTAGATAACAAAGAAAAACCAATTTAGCAAAGAGAAGGAAGTAAAACCTTAGATGAATAATGGATCTGAGGATCCAATTTGTCAGATAGGTAACTGAACAGCCTTTTTATCCTTGTATAGATCTATTAAGGTTTGAAAGTTTTTTTTTTTTTTTTTTTTGCTCATACAGAGGGTGACCGTAAAATACATAGAATAGTACCTTTCTGATATAGACTAAAATATACTTTGAGATTTAAATTTGTCCAGTTTTATCTAGATGTGTAAGCTAGATACATTTGGGCCCAAGCGTTATGTGAATTAGGAGGTGTTCATTTACAGTAGTTTGTCAATTTGAAATAATATGCTCAAACAAATAATTTTTTTTAAATATGCAAATGTTTAACTGATCCACACACATGAATATTCATTGAGATACAGGTGAATATTATTGAACTATTAGAATGATGTCTGGTTCTAATTTTCAGTACATCATCTAAAAGTGAAATTTGGACAGATAATGAAGACAGCTGTCCAAAAAGCACAATTAACTACATGAAACGATTTGTTAAATTGCCAGGCACGATTAAAAGGTTTGATAAAGTACACAAGAGCTATCTGGGAAAATGTGCAAGTTTAATGTAGTTATGTAAGCAACAACTATTTCAAGAGCCTGTTGTTGCAGTTTTAATGAACATTTATACGGAGTACAGATAGGAGTGTCATTTGCTTCCTGAAACTTGATGAATTCTCAAATGTGGCCACTGACTGCGGAAGAAAGAGCAAATCAGACGCCTAATAGTCATGTGGGATAATTCAAATGAGAGCCATCAATCTGGCCAGAGTGGCAACCAGCGTGCAGCCACCTCTGTCTCCTCGGGGCCGAGGCACTTTCAATTACGCGGCAGCTCACTGGCGCCCGCAGCCACCACTGCAGTGTATTACAGCAGCTCACTGGCGCCCGCAGCCACCACAGCAGTGTATTACAGCAGCTCACTGGCGCCCGCAGCCACCACTGCAGTGTATTACGGCAGCTCACTGGCGCCCGCAGCCACCACAGCAGTGTATTACAGCAGCTCACTGGCGCCCGCAGCCACCACTGCAGTGTATTACGGCAGCTCACTGGCGCCCGCAGCCACCACAGCAGTGTATTACAGCAGCTCACTGGCGACTGCTGCCACCTCGGTGGTGAATTGGCACTGTTACCTAGCTGCTGCATAACTGAAAAGCGGTGTCTGGTGTAAATGCTGCTGAAGATTACCTTGTATATGCATACTGCGGTGGTATTGGTTGCCAACAATAACAGTAGATTACCTTTGACTTGTATGGAGTTGGTATTAGTAAGCCCTTACCATTAGATTACCTTTGAGTTATGTATGGAGATGGTATTTGTAAGCCATTACCATCAGTAGCTGTAGATTATTTTGAGTTATTGGTATTGGTAAGCCCTTACCATCAGTAGCAATAGATTACCATTGAGTTATGTATGGAGTCAGTATTAGTATGTCCTTATAATAAGTAGCTCTAGTTGATATCTCACTGTGGAAGTGTAGACATGTCGTAATGAAGTTCCTGTAATGTTAATGCCCCTCAAAGCCAGGTACTCCTGAGACAGTCTAACAAGGTGGCTCTGATTTCTTAAACAGGCCTTGTTATTTATTTATTAATGCAGTGTCAATGGGGGGAAGCTGGTAATGTAGATAAATGGCACTCACAGGGTACACACTGCCTTCAGTTCCTTTCTTTGGGAGCGTGTGAATGACGAGCAGACGCCATTACTTAGAACCAGTTGTAACTTGTGTCGTCTAATGTGTTCTGGGACTGAGAATAGCTGAGACTCCGGATCTGTTCATTTTTTCCCTCATTGGTTCACATTCACTGAAACGGGACAGTTTATTAGGTACGCTATAAATACTTGACGGTTACCCACTGCAATTAGGTGTCATCTTCGCCGACACAGGAAAACTTGAGTGTTTGCTGATACAAATCACACATTCAGGTCAGGAATCGCTGCTGTAGCTCGAGCAAAGACGTTTAATCTCCAGCAGGCTATGTGGGAAGAGTGTAAGCCATGTGCATGGCTTTGGCTAAAGTTGTGCAATGAAATATTTAACTCAAAACCATAACCATCAACACCCATAGGTGGAAATTATGACGTACTTTAAAAGGGGCCCTATTATGCTCATTTGCACTGTTAATAATTTTATTTTTGGGGTCTACTAGAATAGGTTCACATGCTTCAGTGCTCACACATAATTTCACACATAGTTTTTCTCAGACTGTACATCTATTCACTCTGTCTATAGCTGTATTAAACACTTTGTTAGAGCTTCAAACCCCACCCCTGATGAACCCAGTGAGCCCTGATTGGTCAGCTTGCCCTACATGTTCCACCCCTGTGTTGCAATCCGCAGATAGATCTTTGCAGGTAGGCGGCCAATAAGGACTGTATTACGGGGTGACTCCACAAGACCTCTGAAGGTGTCCTGAGGTATCTGGCACCAAGGCATTAGCAGCAGGTTCTTTAAGTCCTCTAAGTTGTGAGGTGGGGCCTCCATGGATCTGACTTCTTTTCCAGCACATCCCACAGATGCCTGATTGGAGTGAGATCTGGGGAATTTGGAGACCAAATCAACACCTTGAACTCTTTGTCATGGTCCATGAACAATTGCTGCAGCGTGGCTGGGTGCATTGTCCTGCTGAAAGAGGCCACTGCCATTGGGGAATAATGCTGCCATGAAGGGATGGACTTGCTCGGCAACAATGTTTCGGTAGATGGTACATGTCAAAGTAACATCCACATGCATGCTAAGGCACAAGGTTTCCCAGCAGAACATTGCCTGGAGCATCACACTGCCTCTGCTGGCTTTCCTTCTTCCCATAATGCAGCCTGGTGTTTTCCCTTCCCATAATGCACCCTGGTGTTTTCCCTTCCCCATGTAAATTACATATCTGCACCCAACCATCCACATGTAACAGACCAGGCCACCTTCTTCTATCACTCCATGGTGTAGTTCTGACCCTCAAATGCCCATCGTAGGCGCTTTTGGGGGTGAGCGGTGGTCTGCAGGCACTCTGATCGGTCTATAGCTACACAACCCCATATGCCTCAGGCTATCCTTTGCTCCCTATGCGTATCATCGAGTCTTGGGCACTCAGGAACCCACCATCGGCTCACCAGTTGGTTTCTTGTGGACCATTGTTGGCAGTTACTGACCACTGCATATTAGGAACACCCCAAAAGACCTGCCATTTTGGAGATGCTCTGACCCAGTCGTCTAATCATCACGGATTGGCCCTTGTCAAGATCTCCCAGATCCTGCCTGTTTTTCTTGCTTCCAACACATCAACTTCAAGAACTGCTCACTTGCCCAATATATATTGGCACCCTTGACAAGTGCCATTGTAACGAGATAATTAATGTTATTCACTTCACCTATTGGTTGTTTTAATGTTATGGCTGATTGTTGTAACCTTGTGTAATAGAGAAAATTGACACAAAAAGACACATTGTATCCTGACTCTGCACCCTGTAGATGGAATGCAAATAATTCGTGCTTGTTTGTGTGGCCTGTCGACATTCACTGCTCTGTACACAGCCTGCCCTAGAGGCACAATTATATTATGAGCAGTAGGTGGCGCTGTAATTAAGGAATTGAATATTTTACTGAATAATGTCAAATCAAATCCCTGAAAGGCCTGGGTGAGAAAACACTGCTGTTAAAATGTACACTTTTTTAAAAATATAATTTTCATTTGAATCCAGAATTACTAACAAAGCTTACAGTGCATAAGTTTACCCGTAATTGGAAAAATTCTGGTATGGTAAGGAATCTTCCTGGATTTCTGTGTCCTCAATTTTAAATCAGTATTATACTTGCTAAATACAGTAGGACTTTCAAGGTTTATATGTATAACTACAAAGATGGGTGTGTAATTTTACCATAAAGTCATGTAAATCTCTTTTGACATAAAAAATCCTCTAAATATGATGTAAGGCAGTGTAACAAGTCCATCATCCCCCAGTCCTCTGCATATCTGTCAGCCTGGTCCAGCAATCTGAGCTCAGAGGCAGGCTATAGTGGGCTCTGTATGGGCCTCAGCCAAACCCACGTCACATGACCTGTGCACGATGACATCACATCCAACAGGGGCTACAGAAAACAGAAAAGCGGGTCCTCTGGCAGTGAAAGCTGTGGCAACAGTGATAGTTTGTTTATTCACCTTTCCCATCTTGCTGCTGTTTTTAACAGTTTACTGTAAATGTAGTCACCCGACATATAAGCCATAGTCCTTGAATTGCGTCAAATTTCTTTCAGTAAAATGCATTTGTTTAATGCGGGAAATGACATTAAATAAGCATGAAGCATTTTTAATCCTAGACAGGCAGCTTGCTATATTGCTGTGAAGTTTTCTTTCTCTTCCCGTCCTGGTGGATAATTTGTATGATATACAAAGTACCCTCTAATAAGACCTTTGTTAGAATATGACTGTGGATCTCATTACCATATTAGCTTAGCGCCGCATGAGTGCGGGCACCAACGCCTGATATGTAGGTTGCTTATTTTCTCCTGGCTCATTATAGGAAGAGCCTCCAGCAGCTGTGGAGCCCGGGTCCTTAAGGGGGGTCTAATGGTTCCCTGGTCTTCAGCCCAGGCGTCTTACCACGGCACAGCGTAATTGGGACTCGAGGGTAGAGCAACGGGTTGTAATGACGTGTCATTCTGACCTGAAGGTGGGGGCAGGGAAGGAGACTGGGGGGTGGGGGGACGTTACTATGTTGCCTAGCACCCATTTGCCATGTACATGCAATACACACGCACACACACACACACACACACACACACACACACACACACACACACACACACACACACACACACACACAC
>JAABNY020000012.1:230231-248906 GCA_015164015.2 Brevimyrus niger
GCCCTCCCCGCCCCCCCCCGCCCCCCCTGCCCTGCACCCTGCCCGCCCTCCCCCCCCGCACTTCCCCCTGCCCCCCCCCCCTCCCACTACTGCACCCTGCCCCACCCCACTCCCAGTACTGCACCCTGCCCCCTCCCTGTACTTGTGGTCCATACCGCCCAGCCCTGCCAGAGTATATATGAAATGCCAGAGGTGCTTCTGAGGAGAGGTTTGGGAACCAAAGCTGTGTGTTCTTCTATCCATCCAATAAAATATCAGTAACTTTTTGCAGAACTGAAGAAATTCTTGGTATTTTTTTTGTTTCTCTTAATCTGCATACATTATAAAGGTAGTTTTGTTTTTGTTCTATGCAAAAATACACACTTATCACCATGATACATAGCTTTAAACATTTCTTTTGACCTCCTAAGCCTTTTACACAGGGCTGTATTATTAGAAAGTTTAAATACTTTTTTTTGTATGAAAGTGGCAACTAAGCAACTTAATAAGCCCAGAAGGTGAGCGTGGGGAATGCGCTGCCCCTCCCCTCCCGTCCCCGGGCAGATATGAGCTGGTACTTGGCTGGCACCTCTCTCTGGGCCACTGGGCCATGGCGCGTCCTGCTGTGTGAGCTCCTAAGGAAGGCGGGCGAGGCCTGGCGGGCGCCGCCAAGTCCAGAAATAGACACCAGACCTGTTGAGTGGCATGAGGCCCATTGGTGGCAAACAGACCGGGTCCATATCGCCGACTTTATTAGAATTTGCAGCTTTTTCAGCCCCTAAACAGTCTTGCTACTAAGCAACAGTGAGTTCCACTGCATGCTGGTATTTAATGTGGAATTAGTATAAATGGCCATCGGAGTAATTGGCTATGTAATGTTTCGAAATCTGTTTCTATGCCACTACAGCAAGGAATTATTATGTTGAAAACTGCTGCAGGAGTCACTGGTTTTCTGTCTTGTATCAGACTAGTAAATCAGCAGTGATGAACGTTCCAGCAGCTCTCCGGATCCGCGGCCCGGGATGTGGGTCTGCATCGAGCCATGATTTTAGTGTGTGATTCAATTTTGTGCTCTTCTCCACGACCGAGACTGATGGACAAGCCGGGACTAACCGTGTCTTGAGCGAGATGACTTCACAGCAGCATTCGGGGCTTCGGCGATGCGGAACTTTCAGCTGAGGCGACGTAGGTTAGGAGTACAGGCCTTCCTCTTCATCAGTGAGGCACAGACAGCACTGCGTCATTGCAACGCTTCACTAAGTAAACCGGACAGTAAGCAGAACACGCCAGGCAAACAGTGACCTCATTACTCAAAGTAACTGAATTGAATATTTCCTCACCTGTTACTGAGGACAGGACCTCATTGCATGGCTGTGGTCTTTTGTGATTGGCAGTTTAGATTTAATGAAAGGCGGAAGGAGGAAGAGCGATTATCCTGCGAATGAAATCTGTCGCTCTGCTGCAGAGGTTCTATCTTTTTGCATGAGATTTATCTATGCCATTTACTTGCTTTATAACTCATGAATTTTCCATGCATGCATTTCCAAACCTCTTGCAGAGCTGGAAATTTTAGTTCCAGAAAGTAAAAATCCAGTACAAGATTTGACACCTCTGACCACTGGTTAGGGCAGTGGGGAACTGGGGCCTATCCCAGGCAGCATAGGGCACAAGACTGGGGTAGACACTGGATGGGATTCCAGTCTAATACAGGTCACACACACACACAGACGCGCACACTCACACAGACACACACATAGACTAACACACAGACGCACACACTCACACGCAGAAACACACACTCTCACACACGCAGACACACACACACACGCTCAAAGCCACACACTGTGGGCAATTTAGAGACATGACTCTGCATAACTGCATATCTTTATACTGCTGTAGGAAACACACCTGAGGTACTGTGCACAAATACAATGGAATTCACACCCTGAATCCTGGTGAACTGAGGCAGTGTTGCTGTCCATTGAGTCACAGTACTTCACCTTATCTTTGAAACAAACTTTCATTTGGCTTGGTTATATATAACTTCATACTTTTTTTATACTAAACTGTATATTATAAGTAAATTACAGGCAAGTATAGAAATTAAGAGAACATAGATTAAATCACCCATCATGGCCATATGCTCATAGTAATTGTTTCTAAGCTGTAGTTGCTAAACAAATTAATGTCTGAGAGGCTTAAACTGAAAGGGTAACTTCTATATACAGGGAGACTTCACACACAAAGTGGGGACTTGAACCCCCAACCATGAGGTTAGGCAGTGAGCTGCCATCCTACCTCTACACCTCTACTAACAGTATTTACAATATAATGCTGCATATCTGCTTTCAGTAAATTAATATTTTCAGTGGCGGTTAGACCTTTTCAGTTGGGGGCAGTGGGGCATTTTGAAAACCAATGAGTTATGTATGCAACATTTTACAGTTTTTACAAATATATAACTCACTCAGATTTGTTGTTCAGACTGTCTTACTTCCACAAGGGATACTGGCACCCCCCCCCCCCCCCCACGGACACTAACACAAGTGCCCTGATGCTAAGCATTATTTAATTTTTTACTGAAAAAACACTTGCTATAAGTTAACATTCACGGTTTAAGCACAGGTTAAGTATACCCCAAGGATCCCTGACGGGGCTGTTATATCTCAAACAATTATCATGGGCTTTGTTAGGGAGAGAAGGAGTCAGGATTGGCACCATGATTAAGTTATTTTGTCATTGTCCCTGATGTTCAATTCATTATGCCTTTCACTCACTATTTGTCCTCCTGAGATTTTCAAGGTCCGTGTTGTGCTTTTATGGGTGATTAGTGATGCTTATCCTTCTGTAATTTGAAGGCCTGTGTTTTGTGCTGGTTTTTGATATCGCTAGTGCCTTCATCTCTGTGTATTAATCATAATGGAGGCACCATTGCAGAAATCATTCTATTTAATGATATAGACATATACCAAGAAAGTTTCAAGTCACAGCAAAGTAGCCAAGTATCAAGTTGTATAAATGAGCAAAAACTTGTTTTAGTTTAAAGGGTCAGCTGGGAAATTTCTAAAATAACAAAACCCTTATTGAGGGCAAAGTAGCCTTCTATCTGCTATGTCACACACAACGTTCTTATATAGTCAGTGGGAATCAGTCTGTGACGGCGCCTTGACATACAGACAGGAGCCTTGAGGGATTTGTGGAAAAGTCACTGTGTCTGAGCTGGGGGTCCTGGCCGTGAGAGCCACTCGGAACGGAAACTGCCACTGCATTAAAAGGGACTCTGCTGAATAACAAAAAGCCACATTCTGTTATTTTCACAGCATCTGCTGGTATTGAGGGACATGAATCAGCAGCTGTGGGATAACGGGTGAGCTGTAGTTTGATACCTGCTGCCCTGCTTGATGACCCTGACATGTTTTATTAATCGTGGTGTGGCTCTCACTTCAGGCAAGTCTATAAAACATACTTTTTCTATCCTCCACTGACATGTTGGGCCGGACCTATCAGGGTCTCTATGGTCTTAGAACCTGTGACCCTTAGAAAGTGTGAGTATTGGACTATTGGATTCTTCAGCATGAACCCCCTATGAAAGTGGCTGGATGACTTTACCATCAAGATTTCAGAAGACCTCAGCTGGTACTACGGTGCAACCCCAACCTCTTTCCTTATATGAATCTCTGTCTACTGCTTTTGCTATAGAAAGGGATCAATACGCATTTCTGGCAGTTTGAGAGACATGATTAGCCCTTGACTGTTGTATAAAACATGAAACCGTTTGTTCACCTCCTCACCACAGGGTCACGAAAGCTACTGAGCACTGAACCACCACCTGTCTCACGGAGCTGCAAAATGGGACCCTGGCCAATGGGGCTTGTTAGTGGGGCGAAGGAAAGTGCAGCTCGAAAGTAATGCAACACTGCCGAACGGCGGCAGAGCTCCTTAGAAAGGGAGGCACTGCTGAGGGGAGCCCAGGCCGCCCTTCCGGCTCACTGGTGCTGGCTTGGGTGCTGAACAGCCCACGCTTATCCTGCCCCTTGAATTCCAGGTGTTGTTGAGTGCATGAAAGGGCAAGATACTCTAGCGTATTAAAGAACTACTCTAGGGATGTGTTTTTATATTGTGCTGCTGGTCCTCTCAATCAATAGTCAACAACAGCCACTGTGAATTGACACACGGAGCTACTGCTGCACATAAATCTTTGGCTACAGGCCGTTCCAAATTGCAACTGAAGGTAAACGAGGTCATCGCTCCTATTCTTGCCGCTGGAATGTCGGCTCAGTCAGAGAAGCGAGTATCAGGGTTTCCAGCTTTGCTCAGCTGGCTGGCGTGAGATTTTTAATTCGAGACAAATCTGCACACGCCGTTACATGTATGTCACAGTCACCTTGTAAATAGTCTCTTCGGTTTGCAAACTACCCCAGTGACTTTGCTGTAGCTAATTTTAGGTCTATAATGGAATAATACCGATTTGCCGTAAGATTTCTCGCATGGGCATGAGAGACAAAAAGCACAGGTGAACGTCAGATGTGTGAGAGTTGGCAGCCCTGGAGTATATACATTTTTTCTACTGCCTTCAGGTGCAATTCTGATCAATTCAAATCTTAGGGTATCAGCAACAGAAGCCTGATAGCTACCTCCTTTAGCAGTCATGGTGCTGAGTCAGCTTATGATAACGGGGAAGGTGTGAATTTTTTATTGAAAACATGGATTTTACATGATGCACATGTCAGAACATCCCCCCAGGGCTTACAAAATCAGCGACTGTTCAAATAATGCCACTTTCTCTGGAAAGAGAGGGTCTTTGGTCTTGAATTGCCACTTGCTGATGTGTTTACTATGATGTTGCTGTTACCAATCTACAGGGTTGGGGCCATTCTGGAATGCAGTCATCAATTCTAGTCCAAATCAGGAGATGGAATTGTAAATATCCCTGAAATTTGAATTAAATTCCATTCCCCATAGTTTTTTTTTTTTTTCCAATCCCAACTCCAGTTCCATTCCGGATACATTCTGTAATGGCCCCAACCCTGCCGATCTGTTTGTAAGCATGAACAGTCAGTCCCAAGTGCTCATCCAGGTTGTCTGGTCTCCTGTCACAATCCAAAGAGAACTGCTCATTCAAACTGGAGACTCTAGATTGTGTGACTGAGTACATTAGTGTGTTTCTGCCCTGTGGTGGGCATGACACTTGCTCAGAGCATTCCATACAGTTCCAGGGGTAGGTTCCAGATCACCACGATGCTGATTGGATAAGCATTTACAGGAAATAAATGGACAGATTAGAGAAAAGCTGAGCGTTATTTCTCTATGGTTTGCCATGTTACTGGTAATGAAGATTAACACAGCTCTCCTCCCATAACTATTGCTTGTGATGAAACCATCCACTCTACAGCTGAAACAAAATGTGTAAGTGGAGATTGTGAAGCATTAGATGTGAAAGGATTCATCAGTCCATTTGCTCTGTGGCCCTTCTGAGACCATGTTTTTTTTTACTTCTATTCCTTGCCACACTTGCTTTCCAGTAAAAAAAAAAAAAAAAAAAAAAACAGAACAAAGCAATCTCTCAGTCAACTGTGTGCGGCAGAAGACGACGCCTGGGGGTTTAATCGATAGTACTGGAGCGGCTCACAGAACCTGACTGATTCATTAATTTTGTCATCATATATACTGTAAACACACAGCTCCAGCGGTATAAACTTTGATAGGCTATAGTTGTCTAGTTGACTTGATGTTGAGTCACTTGAATTGAACAAATTCATTTAAAGGTATGATTGTGTATTTTTTTAAGTTGTATCAATGTAAGTGGAATATTAGAACATTTATTTTTAGCCGTCTTTTAAAAAATTAGTGTTGCAGGGGAAAAAATCTGATGATTTTATAGTTAAACGTCAAATCTTATAAACATGTTTTCCTATAAAACATCAGATTTTTTCCTGCAATACATATTCTTAATAGAGGACCATAAAATTAAAGTTTTAGTATGCCACATACATTAAAATGCCTTAAGAAATATACACTCAGTGATTCAGCATTGCCAACTAGACAACTATAGCCGATCAAAGGTTATACAGCTGGAGACGTGTGTTTATATATGAGGGCAAAACTAATGAATCAGTCACGTTGTGTGAAATCTCTAGTAGTATTGATTTATCCTCCAGGCTTTTTGATTCTACGTTCTCACCGCTGTTTGTTAGCTGGTCGCTAATGAGAAGCTCATTCTAGCTATAGCCATAGCTGAGCTGCTTCCCTGACAGCTTGATATTTTTTTATCTGTAATCTGCTTCACTGGAATGTCACATCCTTCTCCAGGTAAAAACTCAGATAACCAATGTATCTGGTCATTGTTTATTGCACATTTCATAAAAACTGAATATGATCTCCTTCCATAATCATATGATTTCTGAACTTAATTTCAAATCTGAACAACGCTTATGGGGTGGTGTGTTGCTCATTAGGGTGGAGGTCTGTGCCTGGAAGTTTGTGGGTTCAAATCCCGTGGCGGGCAGAGGAATCATATCACAAATGGGTCCTTGAGCAAGTCCCTGACCCTATCTTCTCCTGGGATGCCTGCTTACCACGCTCTGTCCCTAAGCTCTCCAGTTTTCCTCACCTGTATGTTGCTATGGACAAAAGTGTTTGCTGAATGTAAGCAAATGCAGTAAATATGACACATCTATTCCCAAAATGTACTGCGTATACAACATATTGGGAACACTTCCGTGTTGTATGTTTGAAAAGTTGACTTTATCTCTTTAATGCAGACTGTTCGGCAGCGCTAACAAGTCTCACGAGAAGAAAATAAGTGCAGGATTTCCTTTATTAATAATTACTTTAAATGACAATAAAAATTACGGCTTGTTTTTGGCTTTTTAAAGGTTTTGGTCAATTGTAAAGCAAGGAACGCTACAGTGACTGGAAGCCTTTAGCTCACATTAACTATCACTGTAACCCACCTACACATCCAGTCACTCACCTTTGTTCAATTTATTTCTTGCTGACACAAGGTTCCCAACCTGTAGAAAGAAGTAGACCTACCATAAAGGCTATCACACACATCAAGTAACCATTGTGGTTAGTTGTGAATGTGCTCATTTGTGATATAGTTTATTATACAGATGTTTTATATACCTGGCAGCAATTGTCTGCAACATTACTGTAACATTTTTTGTTCGTATTTGGTGCTCTTTTGTTTCTAGAGATCTCGTTAGATCTACGCACATGCTGTGTGGTTTGTTTGAAAAGTGTTTCTTAAGTTATGTGTCATTTACATATTTTGTAACAACTCAGGCAACTTCCTCATGTTAAGAATTTCGCACGTCGTAGGTTGTGTGTGAACTGACTTTGAAAAGTAAGTTTCTCATTCTTTAATAGACGTCAAAACACTGTGTAAATATGCAGATGTTTTCTGTGGAATGACTGGCGAGTCTGCCCTGTGGTGTCGACTTGCTTCCGTTGATGTATCGGCAGTGCAGAGGAGCCGCTAAACCGTTGAGCTCCGGTACCTGCTTCTGACAGCCTCTGCTGTCACAGTGCTTCTGAAGCAGCTGGTGAGACACGGCGAGTCGACGCCACTCAGCTTTACGCGTCACACAGTCTCACGCCGTCACAGTCTCTAAGTCTAATACGCTGGAAACGCCAACGCTCATTTGGAAGAAGTGCTTTTAAAGTGTGGTACTGCTTTTCATAATGCCGCTGTGTCATTTAAAGACAATTAGTCAGTGTGTGGGAGGTAAGGATGCAGTAAAGTGATATAGTTGAGTTTCATCTTTTTGGGGTAATTTTGGGGTAATATTGCAGTGCCGCCTTAAGAGTTTGAGAGTGCCTTCTGCTTTGCAGTGCCGCCTTAAGAGTTTGAAAGTGCCTTCTGCATTGCAGTACCGCCTTAAGAGTTTGAGAGTACCTTCTGCATTATAGTTCAGGCATGCAATATGCTGCACAACCTGCCTGATGTATATGGTTTCTTATCCATTTCACAGCTGAGCAACATGTAATCAATGAATTGAGATGCTTAAAATATGTCCAGCTGCTGATTTGTAGAACTTAAGTTTCAATTCCATATAATTACCTACCAGAAACCTTTTATTGGTTATGTACTGTAGTGAATGCTGGGTCTATATATCTATCCTGTGATTTAAACCATGGGGGAAGTCTAGAACGTCCATTTGCCTCGAATCACCCGACATCAATTAAGCAACCCATCCATAAAATATCCAATGTTATTTTAGAAGCCTAAAAACTATTTTGGTTTTATTAAAATCACCCATATAAAACAAGGCATCAGTCCCACTGGATAATTCTTATATCCAGACCAATAGTTCATTATGTGGAATAAGAAGACAAATCCCAAGTAATGCGCAGATAATGGTTTGCTAGGAGGAAAAGTCATTATATCAGAGATGGTTGGAGTACAGTTAGCATATTGGAAAAATAAATTAATTTAGGGGGAGCAGCATACAGTATTAGATTATTGGAGTCAATAAAATCGTTTTCTCTGATATTTAGATTTTTCGCTCTTGTTGAAGTTTGAATAATTTCCTTTTGCTGCCAGAACATTGTGTCTCCATTTGGTTTTATGAGACTAATTGTCCTTATAAATGGGTTCAGTTTTTCAGAAATGTTTTTAAGGTGACCTGCATCAGCCGAAATAGTCCATGGGGGTCATGCTGTTTATCATGCCAGACGTCCCTTAATTGCATTTAATGGGGATTTTATTTAATATTTATTTTATTTCTACTGCAATGTCACCTGGCACTGTAAGTGTGAGTCGGAAGCTAAGAAAAAGTCCCACATATGTGGGGAACCCCCCCCCCTGCTCTTAATCTGAATTAATGAAAATGTATAGAGGGTGGGGTTTTTTGGCAGAGCTGCCATGATAACTCGTACAGTAGGGGCTGCACCCACTGTTCGAATGAAAAGAATTAAAAATGATATTCAATAATGGCTGAATAAAGTGGATTTAAAAAGATTTTATGTCATACTGAAAATTTCTAGACCATTTTCCCTTACCTGCACAGTTGATCTAAAGAGACTGCGGGGTGGTGTGTACTGCGTACTATGAGACAATTCATTGCTCATTTTTATCAGAGATTATGATGAATGAGAAATAAAACAAACTGTCAAGCCAGCAGTATTGTGCATGTATTAGCTGTAACAGTGATATATTGCTTTGAATTTCCGGTCTGCTGTTGGTCATCCAGTTTAAATGTGTTTGAAATTATTCATTGGTAGTTCATTACATGGCATTTCACTGATCTGACTAGTGCATAAAAAGGAAGGAGAATTTGGCAGGGAATCAGAAACTGCCGCTGTACCGTGTTTCCTGCTTTTCAGAATTTGGGGCTCAGCATACATTTACGGTTTATGCTGTGGTTCATATTCTGTGTGGTTCCCTGCTCTCCTTACATTTTAGTAATTGGTTTTTTGCAGCCTAGACAAATAATTGAAGTGCTCATTAGAGCTAAGGCTGAGGCTATAGCCTGCGATCCCCTCCCAGGGAAGCAGCCTCTCGCATGATAGGCAGAGGAATTCCTCTCTGTCCCTTGCCGTTGATGGCTTCTGTCACCTCTCCCCTGGAAAGCCTGCAGGGCCTTCAGTAATTCTGGGATGATGAAGATGCATGTGGGACTTGATTTACAGGGGAGAAGTATTTTGTTGATGGTATTTTCCTTTCCACCGTGAACGATATGACTTTTTTTTTGTTTACAGTTTATTGGTTATGTAGAACTTTTTTTAACTTTCGTTTTCTTTGACTTCATCTCCCAATATCACCAGGAGAGTTGTTTGATTTGTACTGATAACATAGAGAAAGTTAACACTCAAAACCAAAAAAAAAAATCACTTTTATTCTGATCCCAATAACTGGGCTGTATTTAATAGTATTAGTGTCTGCCATTTTTGCCCTTAGTGGACCAGAGTAAGTTCATTAGCTGTGTCATTTTAGAGTGAGATTCCTCAGGAAAGCGTCGCTTGCAGTTTCCTTGTCACCTGGAGTGAAAGTTGTTTGTCGGCAGCTCTGCAGATGCGATAGGAAGCTGAGGCGTGCACGCTTGGCTGCTCTGATTGGTGAGCTGTGCACGCTTGGCTGCTCTGATTGGTGAGCTGTGTGCGCTTGGCTGCTCTGATTGGTGAGCTTCTGGTCAGAAGTTGCATGGGTCTGTACCTGAGAAGTAATTGCAAACGAGACAGTGTTCAGCTCTGCTCAAAGACAGAACTAGGAGAGGGAAGAAGGAGGAAAGTACATCTAAGTCTCTCATCCGCGTTCCTAAGCAGCATGAATGAAGCTGATCACGTTTAGCCACTCTTCAAAATGGGAAGTAGTTTTTTTGCTGGCTAAGAAAATTGTGATTTAGTGTGGTGTTATCTGTCCTCATCCCTATTCTCCCCGCGTACTCCTGTGTACAAACCTCTGCGGTCTCTCCCCCCCTCTGACATTCTTTCAGTCGCAGGCAACATGTAAATCCCGCAGCCTGGATAGGGCTGTACACTCAATCTTGGATTATAGATCCAGAGGGATTTAGGATTTCCGACTGACGCATGTCACACAGTTTGTCTGCATGGCTTTCTGCTGCTGCCGCTTCATTCCGTATGGAAGCTCTGACTGAAAGCATCGGAACCTCAACAGAGGGAGGGTGAGGAAACAAAGACAGATAAGAACTGCCCTAAAACTCTTTTTTTAAAAAAAACCTCTTTTTTTTTAACCTAAAGTTGTTGAGGAGGAGGTGAACCTTGAACTGTTAAGGAGGCAGACCTTCGAATTGGCAGGCCTCCGCTTGTTGCTGAAGGAGCCATCAGGTCTGTAGCTCATAGGCTACAGACCACAGCAAGAACCGTAGTGAAGCGGCTCCTGTTCACTTGCGGGTTTTTCTTCCCCCTGAAATTGATTTGTTCCCTCGCTTTATCTAAGCAGTAATCAACTGGAAAATGAGGCCGTGCTTTAACACATTTTTCTGTTGATTTTATCACAAAAAGAGGAGAGCATCTGCAAAACGAATCCGGCTGTAATGATCGCGGCCCAGACCACTGCTTCTCTGCTGACGATGCCGGCTGGCACGCCGTCATCCCTGGGCCAGCAGCGTCCCACTGGGTCTCGACCCTCTTCCCCGGGGCCCCTCACCTCTCCAAAGTTATGGCAGAAGGCCTCAGTGTGCCGGTTAGCAGAGCTTTTTTTCTGGATCAGTGGCAGCATAGCGTCAACGCCAACATGGAGAATGGCCCAGATCGGTAAGGCACCAGGTGGCATGGAACCAAACTCCAGGAATTAATTTTTTCCTAGTCGCTGTTAGATATGTCTGTGTGTGTATACAGGTGTATCTTTCACTTTAAACAAGAAGATCAGGCCCTTTTGTAGTTAGATGGCTACTTCATTTAGTTCGTTTTTTTGTAAAATCCCAAATTCTTGCTTTCCGCTTCGGGGAATGTTGTGTGTGGTGTTGACAGGCACTCTGCTTAATTGTCCTCATTTACTTTTCTCCTGGCACTTATGAAAAGTGGGTTTCAACAGATTACATTAAATGAGCATCAAGTAGTCACTTGTAGAAACAAAAAAAAACAAACCCCTGAAACGTCTGGTTTATGTTTGATGTGACAGGAATAAGTGACATGTGGCATCGGCTGTACGCTTGAGTTTTTCTGAATTTTTATGGGTAGGTTGAATAGTTTTATCTTGCTTGCGGCCATAAAAACGTCGGAATCTGTTTGTGGGGTGCATGTCACAGCTGAGAGCCAGTAAAACTCAGCCATCTCATTTGTAGGAATATCAGGAAGGATACAGAAATTGCACCATATAATGTGAACATTTGCATCTTGGCCAAAGATTTGATGGACCACAGCCTTCATTAACTATCTCTGGGTAGTCATTGGACTGGCAGACTGGTTCAGCACTTTCCGTAGCTGCCCTCGCATTAGCCTTGAAATGGGGTCAAGACATGGGGCCACCTGAGCAATGTGAACACCTGTCACTGGGTTGCTGGCCATATGGTCACCAGACAATCCCTGAGCGTAGATCCATGTAATGGGACCTGGCATAGATTTGCAGCTTTCTGTCAGCCCAGCTCCCAGTGCCGCTCAGACAAAAGTGTCACAGAAACGGCCTAGAAAGAAATCATCTCTCGATCACTTGCAAAATAAATTAATAAGGAGGCAGCGACCCCCGTTCCTGCTCCCTTACTCTTTTTGGTTTGTCTTTAAAGTTGACCTTGTTTATTTCCCATTTGCAGTATCTGTTGCGGTGAGGAGGCAGTTATCTGAGGCGGTCAGTAGGGGTCCCGCACTGCACCACAAATCAGCCGGCCGACTGCTCACGTAACTCTGAAGGTTGCAGTGAATGTTAATAATGTCAGTAGGCTTATATTTAATCATAATGATAAGCATTCAGCCATAACTCATTGTCTATTCTACTTACCTTAACTACTCCAGAAATACAAGTAAAATTGAATATAAATTGCCTGAATGATTGAATCCATCTTCAGCCTCTCTGTGAAAACAATAATTATGATACAAATTGTATATTTCAGGTTTTTTTGTCCCCCATTGTCAATTAAGTCTTTTAAAGTACATTTTGTTTTCAATTACATTTCCACTTATGCCTTTGTTTAAATTAGACCAGTATGTGACTGTCTGGTACTAGATTTCACAGAATTGTCATATGTAAATAATTTTAATGAGAGCATGAAAGAGAAATAAACTCTCTAAACCTGAATATTTTTCAGGAAAAGGAAAGTCAGTTTCCCATAAAATTTTATTTTAAATTCCTCAGTTGAGAGTTTTAATGCTGTACTCTCATGTACATAGTACAACACAATTATTACCTATACATTTGCCGCACCAGCAGTATATTCAATAAATATAACTGCAGACAATAAATAACAATGGATGCACTTGGCGTATGGATTCGAGGGTTTTACTGGTCACAGCTAAGGTACAGAGTCTGACCATAACCTGCAGTCAAACGCAAGGTGGTCAAGTCCACCATTCCATCTGTCAGCCACATGTGGCACACTGCACGCAGTTATGCTGCAAACATGGTTTGGCCCCTGGTGGCAACAACATCTCAATAACATTGTTCGTGTTGATAATCAGTAATAGATATAGCTGGGCACTAATTTTAATAGCAATTTTTTTGCTTTGCTTTGTAAATCGCGTGTAATGACGCGCGTTGCCACATTTTCCCGATGGGAAATGGTGATGTAAGTAATTCTGTGTTTTTCTCCGGAAATGTTGTGCTCATGCTTGATCAAGCTTTGGTCTTTGTTTCCATGCCACTTTGTCTCTTTAGAGACGCTCTATACTGTGTAAGTTTTATATTACAACTGCAGCTGATTGTTTTATCCTCAAACACTGTTTTGGGCCAACTCCATTAGTTGATCGCCTGATCATATGATTATGTGATTATGAAAATAATAATTTTTTGCAGCCCTGCCTTGGTACCCACATTACCGGTGTACCTCTTTCTGCATCTGATTACTTCTCAGCAGTCTGAGCGGCTCCCGCGGCGGAACCTTTTCATCTCTTTCGCTGCTTATTGCAGTTTCCCTCACAAAGCGCTGCTGGAGCGTTAAACAGCGCCGTCATCCTTGGCATCACTGGACCTGCGAGACGCCGCTCCTCATGCTGCTTGAAGACATGTTGGGAGAAGCATCACAGCGCAGGAGTCCAGCTGCTCTCTGCGGTTCCCCCCATTTTCTGCACAGCAGGGATTTATTTCGACTTAGTTGAACAGTAAAGCGTTAATAACCTTCATTTTGCCAATAGTTTGTACCCATAAAAAAAGGGTTATTGCAAGAGACTGTATGAATTTTCTGCCAGAGTTTTTGTGAAGGTATGACGGGGGTATCGGATTTTAATGAAAATAGCCGTCCATTCATTGTTCATTAATTTGATTTGGCAAGCGGCTGCAGTGATGATGAGGTATCCCTCTGCGTGCCATTCTAATAATCTCACCCGTCCAATGAGGAGGTGACTGGCCACCAATAAGAGGACAGAATTCGTCTTCTCATGGCTTATTCTCATGGTTGGTTTGTGGGGCTCTTGTATTGATTTTTTAGACATTGTTTATGAAAAGCATTATTTTCCCAAAACTAAAGCAGATGTGCTGCTAAAGTGACGGTCTTCCTTGATGCCTGTTAGATCCCTTTGAGCTCACATTTATTACATCTGTGTTTCCTGCGGAATGAAAAATCCAGCAAATCAGTCACGCGTGACTCAACATATGAACACATAATGTGTCCCAGTAATAGTTTTAATTGTCCTGGAGCCCTTAATGATCTTTTTTTTGTTTTAGTGTTGGTGGTGCGGCTCTCTGTGCTGGAGGTGCACTGCTGGCAGGATGGTGCCATGCAGTGTCCAGCTTCCTCGCTTCACAAAAACGATCCACTGCGTTTCCTGATGCAGTGTTTCCCCACCCGGTCCTCGGGGACCCCCATCGGGTCCACATTTTTGCTCCCTCCCAGTTCTCTGCCAGGTAGCCCACATTTCTGCTCCCTCCCAGCTCCTGGTAGGGACGCGCCTGGTTGTCCCCGATGACCCGATTGGGAAACATTAGCCTAATGTGACTGGAGGCTACGGCTCAGGAGTCTGTTTGCCCTGCCCTGCCACTGGTTTACAATCCTCCCTTGTCAGGGTTGTTTGTCCCTCACCACCAAATAAATGTGCAGCCTGTTGAGTCGCAAAGAGGTTCCAGCAGTTGTGTCTAAATTGGCTCTCTTGGCGCCGTGATGTTGTCACATGTTTTGCAGTGACCGTATGCGGGTCAGCAATATTGTATTTTTTATTTCTCTCGTTTGCATTTAGTCCTTTTCAGGGATTGTTCCCTGCTCCCTCTGGTTGTCTTTCGTCTAGCCCCGCTTGGCCTGTTTCTCTGCCGGCTCGTCCCCCGGTGTCGCTGGGTCGCATCCGAGATCCAAGCCACCTCCATTTGCCATGCAGCGGCAGACGAAAGCCCACGCCCCCCATGTCCTCCAGCCAGCCTGGAAGGGCAGATGTTCCTTTGTTGGAGACCATCTGAAGTTTTAATGAGCCTTATTAAATTCAGATGCCACCATGGATTTTTAATTATTTTTTTTTTGATGGCCAGGAGCTAATCAGTTTAATTTTCAGTGCCACAGCACAAACACTTCCCTCCGTAGTTTGTGAGGCTGCTTAGCCAGCTGTGGGAGGGTGGAGCAGGTAGGTACGTTAATCAAGGGGAGAGCCAGTGCGTCTGATGCGGAGTGCGGCTTCTGCATAGCCAGCAGCAGTGAGCTCCGCCCCTTCTCATTAGGGGCGCCGCCCATCATTGCTCTCCAACGAGTCACATGGGGCAGATTTCAGACTCAAGAGGGGGAGGAAGGGGAGGACAAAAGGATGGAACACCCAAGGAAGCTCCATTAGCCAGACATGCTGGGCTGCTCACATGTACTGCAGCTCAGTGTTACTTACTTATTTCAGCTCATTTTCCTATGTCCTGAAAATGTGAAACAACGTAAAGAAAAAAATGAAGATAGATCTTTTTCCTTGTCCTCCTGGCAGAATTATTTCGAGTCTTGTTTTGTGTCTGTATTATACAACAACCTCAACTGGAATTCATTTTCAGAGCAGCTAATTTGCTTGGTGCCTCTTCCCCACGTATTTTATTAGGCTCTCTGTTATGTCGCCGGTAACCAGGCGGAACGCTTGTCACCCATATGTGAAACTGAAGTTTCTTGTCAATGTTTTTAAAAATAAAACATCTGCAAAAAGCAGCTGCAAAATTTCAATACACTTTTTCTTTCTGCTGCCTTGTTAGAGGACTGCTCAGATTTTTGGTGTAACGATGCCCTTGTCTTTCTCTGCCAGCTGTTTTCGCTTGATTTAAGATGAGCTGGTGTGAGCTTAACTAGTGATATGTAAGCAAGGTGTATGCGAACAGGTGGGCAGCCATACCGTCATGCTGAGGGCTGAAACGCCCCTTTAGTTAGAATAACGAAAACATAAGCAATCTAGAGGTCAGCCTTTACACCAGACCGCCTACGAACTCCTTCCCCTTACTTTCGTCAGTGATGTTTCCTTTAATGCTGACAGCGGCCCTCCCGTGTGGTCAGGATTTTTCACCAATTAGAACTAAGGAACCTCTCTGTGTTTCTAATTCCCTCAAACAGAATTTGTCTGTACATCAGATTAGGGGAAGAAAAAAGCCCAAATTAAACTACTATACTGCTGTTATTTCAGTCAGAGTACGTGTTTGGCCTTTGTGGTTAAACGTAGCTTATTATGCCTGTCTAAACTGACATGGCTACTGTGTCACAACTGGAGTCCGTGTCCATTATGAATCTTTTGTGTTCAGCATTGAGAGTGATTTTGAGGGACTGAGTTTGGTGGGGAGGGAGTTCAAGGTGTCTAGAGCTCAGGAACTGTAGGTCGATGCCACGTACTTGGCTGTATGATGAGCTGCCCAGACATCTTACCAGGTCCTGGAAGGTGAAGGATGCGGGTGTAACACTGTGAAGTGACATTGACCCCTATCCTGAATAAGGTGCCAGAATTGTCTGAATAAAAATACCAGCATGAATAAAGATTTAACACTTCACATGATGCTATCTGGATTTTTGGGTGTCTCATCTACCAGTGGAGGAAAATGTAGTTTATTTGTAAACCTTGATGTCAGAATATAAGTGTAGTTTTGATATCCTGTGGTATGGCTCATATGGCATATACGTGACATAGCTTTGTGGGCTAAGGCTCTGTGTTCGTGATCAGAAAGCCGTTGTTTTGATGCCAATGTTGGCATCATGATTTCACCATTAAGTACTTCATCCTTTATCCCAAATTGTTCCAGGGATGCTGTCTTACTCTGATCTCTCAAATGCATGCCGCTTTGCAATATGTAGATGTAATATGCAAATATAATGTCCGTATCTGAGTTATTCATAAAAGGCAGATGTATGAAAAAAAAACAGGTTGTTTCACACATGCTATTTTCCACCTCAGACTTGGAACACGTTGAGCGCCTTGTCTGGCCACAAGCGTGGTAGATGGCTCAGTTACACTGTGTTTACTTGTAGACCAGAACAGGAAATCAACATCCGTGTGAGAGTGCTACAAAGGGCACAGTGAGGTGTTACTCAAACTACCATGACTCGCATTGGGTGGTCTGGCAACAGTTCCTGATTTAGTTCTTTTTAACTTTGTTCACATATGTTGCTTGGTTTGTCCAGCCACTCTTGTACTCCCCGCCCCAGTGTGTCTGCGTGTGTTTCATGTGTTTTCCTCTCTCCTCTCTAGTGGAGAAATGCATGAACTCCATGCAGACTGGGACCCAGATGGTGAAGCTGCGTGGTGGGTCCAAGGGTCTGCTGCGCTACTTCTACCTGGACGAGCACAAGTCCTGCATCCGGTGGCGCCCATCCAGAAAGAACGAGAAAGCCAAAAGTGAGTGCTGCACCCCCTCCCTGTTTTCACGCTTACGTTTGTCACACCACCAGAGGTAGGTTGGTGCCAGCCAATGTCTGTCCCTTTAACATATGTAATGCGGATGACTGGTAAAACATTTATCCAGATAACCAAAATATATATGGATCCTTGCCGTACTGCTCTATCTAATGAACTATCCTGAGCTGCTCCAGTAGAATAACCTAGAGTATTATTGGTAAGAGGTTAATGGTCTTCAGATAAAGTGTTAGCTAAGCAGGTAAATTCAGAAGGTACTTTTTGACTCATTAGATACAAGTCAGGTAAAGATTTGTTTACTGCTCCTTTGGCCTAACTCCAGGATGAGCTAGTATGCTCTTCGTAAGCCGATAGCTTATTAGGCTCTTACTAGAAGCAGGGGCATCTGGCCCAAATCATTTTATTTACAGAAATGCCCCAGGTGATGACCCACGCGTGGCATTGTAGGATGCACACTATACAATAAGGATTATGTGGTGCAGAGTCCTCTGCATCGTTATTTGGTCATTTTACAGTGGAGTTAAGGTTGCCAACTTTCTCAACCCCAATGAGGAACACTTTCTTACAGGTGCACGTACAGATCAGCTGACCCACAATAATGGAAATTGCAAGGTTTCATACTATAAATCTACACATTTCACAGTGTAAAAGGACAAGCCACTAGTAGCCAGTGCACACACACACACACACACACACACCCAAAACCGTGTCTCACAGCAACGTTTGCATGAGTTTTGCCATGCTTACAGTAGTCTACTCAGTGTCCCCTCACAGGTGTTCCCTCAGAAGTGTCCCCTCGCAGGTGTCCCCTCACAAGTGTCCCCTCACAGGTGTCCCCTCGCAGGTGTCCCCTCACAAGTGTCCCCTCACAGGTGTCCCCTCACAAGTGTCCCCTCACAGGTGTCACCTCTCTGTGCGATTTGGGAGCTGGAGCTCTTGCATTGATGCACACCTTGTTGCTTGCACTGACTCGATTTGGAAAATACCACAGCAGAGATCTTATGCATTATTTGTTTATGTCTATGAGCTGAAGAAGCATGTTAAGAGTCAGTCACACTCTGAGTGCATGTCTGATCCTGTGGGGGTTAGGGCTGTTTTAATTTAGATGAGTGTTTGGGATTTACAATAACAGCATTGTTACTTCTATAAAGAACCTGAGAGGCAAGATACCTTCTGTTAGCCTGTCACACTTATTATGGATTCTTGGTTCTCCAAATAAAACATGCTGATGTTTAGTGGACCTAAAAATGGTCTTGTTATACATGCCTGATTGTACTAGTAGGAAACTGTTTTAAT
>JAABNY020000012.1:276919-310215 GCA_015164015.2 Brevimyrus niger
AGGGGAGTGGCACCCTACCTGCATGAGGAACTTGATACACGGGCAGTGTCATGCAGGGCATTGCCTAGGGGAGTGGCACCCTACCTGCATGAGGAACTTGATACACGGGCAGTGTGATGCAGGGCATTGCCTAGGGGAGTGGCACCCTACCTGCATGAGGAACTTGATACACGGGCAGTGTGATGCAGGGCATTGCCTAGGGGAGTGGCATCCTCCCTACATGAGGAACATGATACATGGGCAGTGTGATGCAGGGCATTGCCTAGGGGAGTGGCATCCTCCCTACATGAGGAACATGATACATGGGTACCCCAAAATGGCATTGTATAAGAATCAGGGCTGCAGCAGGGAGCCTGGATACCCTGACAGATCCAGTAGGCCTGGAACTGAACAGGGGGCCTTTACAACATTGAATTGTAAATTTTATTGGGGTTGGGGTGGGGGGACAAGGTGACATTTTGTCTGGGAGCCCAGAATTTATAGCTTTACCCCTTATAGGAATTACACATAATAGCTTGATCTGGAGAAAATAACGGTGAATAATGATGTTAAGTGTCAGGAGGTCCTGCAGAATGTTGAGGAGAGTAACCTGGGCCGCTCCTCCCCCCGCCTGGCCCTCCCCCCCCCCAGCGGCCACCTGCAGCTGGCAGGTGTCGTCGTTCAGCGAGACCAAGGCCCACCAGCTCATGCAGCAGAAGCCCGTCCAGCTCGTGCACTTCAACCGCAGACAGCTGTCGCGCATCTACCCCTCGTCGTACCGCGTGGACTCCAGCAACTTCAACCCCCAGCCCTTCTGGAACTCGGGCTGCCACCTGGGTGAGGGCCTGCTGAGCCGGGAGGCCGACGCCTGCCTCTTTATCTATTACGCCAATATGATCCCTTTCTGCGGCCTACCCTTTGTGGCCTAACTTTAAGTCTGTAGCCGGAGCAGAGAGGCGCTAATCGGTTTGATGCTTGTGACTAATGCCCCCCTCCGCCCCCCAACAGTGGCCCTGAATTACCAGTCCGAAGGCCGCGTGCTGCAGCTGAACCGAGCCAAGTTCTACAGCAACGGCAACTGCGGTTACCTTGTGAAGCCCAAGTGCATGTGTGAAGGTGGGGGCCCTCAGGGTGCATGAATAAAAAAACCAGTCCATGGATCTGGCTCCTCCCCGATTAGCGGAGTGAGGAAGTGGAGTGGGGGTGGAGGTGGGGGTGGCAGCAGCACAGGCTCAGTGGCGTCTCCTACAGGGGACTTCAACCCCATGGCGGTGGACCCCTTACCGGGACAGATGAAGAAACAACTGGTGCTGAAGATCATCAGTGGGCAGCAGCTCCCCAAGCCCAAGGACTCTATGCTGGGCGACAGAGGCGAGGTGAGACCCCTCATACTGCTATGGTGATGGGGCAGGGGGGCTTTCCATGCTGAATCAAAGTACTGTGCAAACTGAGCGGGTCTAAATGAGTACTAGACTAGTACTAAAGAGTTCCAGGTGATATGCATGACTATATAAATATATAATCATTGATATGTATATGTGTGTATAAATATATATTGATATGTGTGTGTGTGTATGTGTGTGTGTGTATGTATGTGTTTATGTGTGTATGTGGTACATATGCACATTTGTTTGTGTATTTATAATAGAAGACTAGTTTGCCACAGAGTACAGTATATATGTATGTGATGACCAGAATCTTACCTGTTTATCGATAAATATTAACTATCAGTTTCTGGCCCGTTAAGGCAAAGTGTTTAACCATTCATTTGTTTTTTTTTCTTTAAAGTTTAGTATCCATAACTAAGGATATTGGTTTAAGCTGAATACATTTACTGCACCCAATACATTTGCCAGGAAAAAAAAATACAGTCCATGTAGGGAGTTTGCTAATACGAGGCGGCATCTTGCCTGTCTGAGCTGCAGGATGCAGCAGGAAAGTTGTTTGTCTGAAACATGATACCGAGTACTTAGTCTGCAAAGATAGACTTGTTTTGGGGACCTGGAAGCTGTCCTGCTGTGGAGTCACGGGGCGGGATGGCCACATCACCAAGGGCACGTCCCAGTCTCAGGGGATAACAGCGCCTCCGTCACGCAGATCATTGACCCCTTCGTGGAGGTGGAGATCATCGGGCTCCCGGTGGACTGCAGCAAGGAGCAGACCAGGGTGGTGGACGACAACGGTGAGCCGAGGCGATTAGCGTCCGTCTCCAGCAGGGCGCTCGCTGGACTTTAACGTAGCGTGAAGTTTGGACGGATGCATTGCAGCGTTAAATGCACAAAGAGAGATAAGATTTTTTATTATCACTTTCTCTATATTCAACTTGCTGCATGCAGTGTTTTAGAAACCTTTAACTGTAGACCTCCTCTTGGAACTTTGTTTTGGGTGGGAATCCTTTCCAGTTACTTTATCGCTGAGTTTTCTGTATTGAAGACAGTTCTGTTCTCTGCAGTTTTAAGTACACTGTGCATGTGTTTAGAGTTATACGGCCGGCCTGTTTGTAGCTGATGGTCACTGATTCTCTCAAGGGTATAACAGCATTGTCCAGGATCGTGAGCGTACAAGAGGGTTAACATTTAGTTTGGATCACATCTTTAACTTTGACCTGACTCGGGTATGTAGTGCAGGTTACAAGCGTCACTTTGACCAGTAGTCATGCATCCTGCGGTTTGCATTTTCAGCAGAGACTGCGGTGTTACGTTTCCAGTCAAGAACAGCTGAGCGTGCGGTTAAACAATCCTTCCCTGCAATGAATAATGCATGACCCTGCTTTGAGGATGCTGTCCATCCTCTCCCTGTTTTTCAGTCTGTCTCGGTCTGTCTCTCCCTCTCTCTCACTCTCTCTCTCCGGAGCACAATAAAGATGTATTATTTCTACCTCTCTGCTGCAGGGTTCAACCCCATGTGGGAGGAAACCCTTGTCTTCACACTCCACATGCCGGAGATCGCACTGGTTCGCTTCCTGGTGTGGGACCACGACCCCATTGGGCAGGACTTCATTGGCCAGAGGACCATAGCTTTTACCAGCATGATGTCAGGTACCCCATGCAACGTCACCATGCCTCCGGACAGGTGGCCTGGGTGACCGTTTGGGATGAATATCTTGTGTGTCTAAAGATGCACCTTTACTGCATAGTTTACTGTGTTGATGACTGACAGACATTTGTCTCCATTTTACGTGTGCAGTGTTGGACTTTGTGTTTTTTAAAGGTTACCGCCATGTGTACTTGGAGGGTATGGAAGAAGCTTCAATCTTTGTTCATGTGGCAGTGAATGACATCACTGGTAAGGTAGGTACTCAGTGAAGCTGTGAGAAAAAGCAAGGGGATGACAGTCTATCGTTCACTGGCACCTTGCTGCTCGCCGCTTAAAAGTCTCGGAACATGAGACGTCCAGCCCTTCGTGGAACTGCAGGAAGAGACTAGGGCTTGGCAGCTTGTGTAGGGGCACAGAAGTCGACTGGGGTTTTTTCCTCAACGAGGTCCTCAGTGACAGTGGATGAGGTTTAAAATGACTTTGCGAGTGACTGTGTGTGATACTGGGGGGTAAAATGACCCCGCAAAGAAACTGCTGAAACAGATTTTAAATGAAAGTGTGGGTGAAGTGAAGAACATTTTATTGACTTTGGATCTTTTGGTCTTATCAAGCCCGGGAAATTGATCTTAACTAATGCTAAACATTCCCAATTACAAATACCTTAAGCCAATAGCATCTTCTATTTTGATTCTTCATGCTATTTGCAAGTTCTCTTAGTGGAAAGCGTTTCACAGCAGTGCTCAAATTAATCACCATCGAATAATCCACTTTATGACAAATCTCCCGGCTCATCAGTTTGGGCATTTTGGTGTGATGGACCCACAGTTATTCAGTTTGGGTGTGTATTTTGATACTACGGCCTGATATTTTTGCCACTAGAAACTGAATATGAATAGTGCATATTGAATAGTGTAACTTGAAACTGCATTTATCCTACCAGGAAAATTTTCAGTTCACAAATTCACTTTCAATGTATTGAGACACACATCCGGGTCCTTGAGGAAGAGTAACTTATTTCCACATTTCCGACAGTTATGCTGGTATGCATGGCTGGAGGCGTGTACTGGGGTGTAGCAAG
Source organism: Brevimyrus niger (assembly GCA_015164015.2). Lineage (NCBI taxonomy): Eukaryota > Metazoa > Chordata > Actinopteri > Osteoglossiformes > Mormyridae > Brevimyrus > Brevimyrus niger. The sequence continues at coordinate 281,013 of JAABNY020000012.1, forward strand.
TGCATTACTTTATGATGCATATGAGAATAAGCTTTATATACACAAGCGATAGCATAAGTATTACCCATACATCTAGTTAGTATGGTAGTATATATAGTTAAATTATTTCTCGGACTGCTAGTTTATGTTAATATGGTAGACTAACACAAAACTAGCCAGGGATATGGATTTTACCTCTAGTTTAGTTTAAGTTATTGCTCACCTGTTCATCTCATGTGGCTTTCTAACTTTGCTAAATATCTTTTAAAATATTCATCTTCATATGAGGCAGAAATCAGTATTAATTTCTAATATGCAAGTGTAGTATATCATTTACCATTTCATAATGCATAGAGAATGTAATCATTAGGACTCTATAAGAATCTGATGTAACCTGTGATGAGAGTGACTTTGTAACTTTCAGAGAATGCAGACCAATTACTGCTGTGCACAATATGCGAAAAACAAGTATGAATTAGCACCTTGTGTTGGCTTAGAAGTTTCTGTATCTGTTAGCTATTTTGTTAGCCTTTGAGGTATGAACATGTACTTTATTAGTGCTGCAGCTTATCACTTTGTTGAAGGACAAATATATTATTAATCTTCAAGCCAGACAATGTGCAACAAGCAGAAGCTGTCAAGGATCTACTGAAGGAAGGGATTGGTCTGAGTTCACCAAAAGTTCATGGCTGAACATTTTAAAAAACTAACTAGAGATGATCATGCCACCATTATGTTCAGCTGAGACACCAAACAGTAAAAGAGATGATTGACAAACTTATCATATAGGGGTGTGGATCAAGGGATTAAACAACGATGGTGAATGGTTGAGGGAATGATGATGCTTAAATGACAAGATATTGTTACACGATGACAAAATGTATAAAAATTGGCGTAAAACAGTATTGGACATACTTCTGCAGGGTGTCCAGCCTTGGTTGTAACCTCACTGTTGCAATAAAGGCTGAATCTGGAGAGCTACACAAACGGCTCCTGACTCCTGATTGGCGGAGAAGCAAAAAAAAACAACACGAGTGCATCGATATACGTTCTCCTGTTTTGATCTAAGCGTTAAGTTATAAAGCGGGTTTGAGGTGCTATGCATCTGGTCTGCTGCATGTCTACAGCACTTTCTGTGTGCTGGACTGGTGTTTACTATGGTGATCTGTATAAGCAGTGCTCTAAGTGGAGAAATAAAAGTGTCGCTACTGTATTGAGCGTGAGAACTGCGGCGGGGGTTGCAGTGGGGGTGTTGGGAACAACAGAAGCGCCTCAACAGCACTGTCGGTACTGCGCGCGCTGCCCCGCCACTCTCGCATGATGCTTGTCTTTGAGTAGCAGAGTACTTGTGAGAAGTGACGGTACGATAAAGATTAAATATAGCAGTACTGGAACTGCTTAATTCTTATCATGTATATGATGACTTACGATGTATATTATCCCGCATTTGCACTTGTGACATCCCAGCACACGCTTCCCCTTTACCCCGACCTGCAGAACTGTCGTAAACGTAGAAATGAGTTACTCTTCCTCAAGGGCCTGGTTGTGCGTCTCAATAAATTGAAATTGAATTTGCGAACTGAAAATTTTCCAGGTAGGATAAATGCAGTTTTGAGTTTTGGAATTCAGATTCAAACTAAAACATTCAGATTTAGTTTTTAAATGCAACAACTGCAGATTCTAATATACATAATTCATATTCAGTTTTTAGTGGCAGCTTGGGTGTGTATTTTGATGTGGTAGCCCCTCAGTTATTCAGTTTGGGTGTGTATTTAGATGTGATGGCTCCTCAGTTATTCAGTTCGGGTGTGTATTTTGATGTGATAGCCCCTCAGTTATTCAGTTTGGGTGTGTATTTTGATGTGGTAGCCCCTCAGTTATTCAGTTTGGGTGTGTATTTAGATGTGATGGCTTCTCAAGTATTCAGCTTGGGTGTGTATTTTGATGTGATAGCCCTTCAGTTATTCAGTTTGGGTGTGTATTTAGATGTGATGGCTCCTCAGTTATTCAGTTTGGGTGTGTATTTTGATGTGATAGCCCCTCAGTTATTCAGTTTGGGTGTGTATTTTGATGTGATGGCTCCTCAGTTACTCAGTTTGGGTGTGTATTTTGATGTGATAGCCCCTCAGTTATTCAGTTTGGGTGTGTATTTTGATGTGATAGCCCCTCAGTTATTCAGTTTGGGTGTGTATTTTGATGTGATAGCCCTTCAGTTATTCAGTTTGGGTGTGTATTTAGATGTGATGGCTCCTCAAGTATTCAGCTTGGGTGTGTATTTTGATGTGATAGCCCTTCGGTTATTCAGTTTGGGTGTGTATTTTGATGTGATGGCTCCTCAGGTATTCAGTTTGGGTGTGTATTTTGAGATGATAGCTCCTTGGGTATTCAGTGTTATCCATTAGATATTTTGTCCGCCTTAGCTGGTCAGTGGATTGTGAAGATGAAGTGTTCCTTCCCTATAGGAGGAGATCATTAATATTTGATAAAATAAAATATCTAGATTAAAAGGAACCTTCCAAGCAGATATGTTTCCTGGGAAATGTGTTTTTGGAATGGCTCATTGTATTAACATAGACATAGGAGATTAATGGCAGATTAATTGCACAACCATTGATGGTGCTTAATTACTCTGATTAGACTTAATTGGGAGAAAGTCATCTTTTTAATGGCAGATGAATTGCAGCTTTTCACTTCCTTCTTTTGCAGTGACAGCTGTGTGTTCTTTTCTATTTTTCTGCCTCTTCTCCCTCGTTCTCTCTGATCTTTTCTCCCCCTCTGTCTGTTTGTGATTTCAGTGCACCTCTCTTTGTCAAAAACCCACTTTTAGAAGCAGGAAATTTTTAGGAGTCATGAAGGTGGCCCTCATACCTCAGGTGTAGTGAGAACCAGTCGGCACTCTTGCATGCGCCACATGCCCCTCCCTCAGTGACTCCGTCCCCTCCCCCCCGCCCCGCCCACTCAGGAATGAGCCACTAGCATTGGAGATGCCAACTCATACAAACTATGAGTTGTGACATGACTGTGACAGCTGTGCTTGCCAGCATTTTCATTTTGCCAAAGTAGATCCAGTGTCACGACCCGCAAAAAACGAGGGCAGGAATCAAAGAGGAATGCGTGAGGCTCCTCTCACTCCAGCATCCTGAAAATAGCCTTAACTTGAGAGATTCTCAGCCACGTGTGCTGCATTTAATGGTGAATCGTTAAAAATACAACGCATTCAAATACCAACAGGTATATAAAAGGACTGGCATCCAGGACTGGTACAGCATCTGGGGTCCTGTTGTCTCTCATCATACTCCTGTTGAGGATCTCTCAAGAGTGCAACTTTGTTTTGCAAAAGTTCACCGTTGAACGGCAGGCGCAAACATGGTTGAGATTTCCGTGTGTTATTCTTGTCTCACCAAGTTAATATATGTTGTCTAGTCCCTCATCTGTATTTTCATGGCAGGATAAGGTAACTCACAATGTCCAATGTACAGTAGAAGCCTGGAGTGCAGTTGCATTGGGGTGAGAAAAAAAAATACTCAATACCTTCATGAAATTGTGAGTTATTTCATCTTGGTGGGTATTCTATAGTGTATATTTGAACATGAGTGATTATCCACTTGGATCTACTTGTTCATGTTTTTTTTGTTTTGTTATTATTTTTCATAATGCCGCTGGGTGATTGAAATATTTCATTAAACGCTCCTCATTCACACTCCGGATGTGTTTGCGATGGGAGTGACCTTCTGTCTGAGCTAACGGAAAGATCACTCAGCGGCATTTGGCTGGGGACCGCCACAGCGTCTGTCCCGTCACCTGTCATGCCGGGGGTGTCCGTGGGGGGAAATGGGTTTCTCGCTGTGCCGTCACCATCCTCCTGTCCCCCCGTGTTCAACACTCGAGCCAGATGGCTCACTGCGTGCCTTAATGTCTGTGAAATATGACGGTGTCTGGTCAAGGTGGCTTGTCTGTCTACATTCTGTTTCCACTTACAGACTTTACTATTAACCAGTTCAACTGATTTTACAAAGTCCAGGCAAGACGGCAAAATGATGCGCACTTCATAAAGGGGAATGACAGGACCGATGTCTGTACGAACGCCTTCCGTTTGCGGGGAAACGGGCTCATGGCATCTCACGGCTGTCGGTTGCCATGACGTCACCCATAACAGTCACCAGCACAAATATCTGTCTCCCGGTAAAATGTGTTTTGCTGAATCACTCCGCCTTATTTGGCTCTTGGTGACACTATGGTGTGGGGCGTCCCCGCATAACCCCCGCAGATTTAAATACTGCGATGATGTATCGCTGCAGTCTCTGCAGCACCTGTGCCGTGCTGAAGGGACCCCCCCCCCCTCCCCCCCGACATCTTGCATCCACACGAAGGCCTTGTTGTTTTTGTGCCACAATCTGTTCGGTTTGAACCTGTGCACCTCTTCTTCTTCCTGCGAGTTGTCGTCGCAGCTCTCACTCAGTCGCCGTGTTGACAGGCATGTGATTCTGCGCCGAGGCGAGACAGATTGCGCTGGATCTTGCGAGACGGTTCACACGTAGTTACGCCCGCGTGGTTGGTTGGCCATTACAGTGTTCTTGCAGACTTGCAGACGCTCCGCTGGGAAGCGGACCGCCTTAGATAGCACCTTACTCTGGCCAGAAAAGCACCATATTTTTACAGGCATCTATTTACATATGTGTAGGATCGCCAGTGAGGATGTGATGTCCGGCGTCTGGTCTGCAGGAACTTAATGGTGCCTCTGTGCCTCCCCAGGTCAGACCAGCCAGCGGTATAAAAGGGCTGTTTCACAGAAACCCAAAGCAATCTTCCCTCGACAGCCATGCTGCTGCTCAGCTCAGCCGTAAGTCCGCCTTCGGCGCCCACCTCCTGCGGCGGACTGCCAGCGAGCCCACCAAGGGCCAGGCCAAGGCTAAGAAAGGCTTCCCGGAGATCTCCATCAACACCAAAGACTGTAGCTCTGAGGGCACCAGCGAGGACCGGGACGCGGAGGACGGCTCCCGCCCCCGGTGTGACCGTGAGAGGGACTCGCCCGCCGCCGGCCCGCGGGACTGCACCAATGGGGAGGCACCCCCAGGGGGCAGCAAAGGTAAGGGTCCATCATCCCTGCCGCACCACAGGAGGGTGCTGAGCGAGCCGCTGAGGCGGGCTAGCAGGGCGCCGTTGCGGGAGCCGGCGGAGGAGAAGCCCGCTGTCTACGCACGTGTGGCCGTCAGTGGCTCTGGGAGGGTGGGCGTGGCCTCTGATTGCGTCCGCTGCATGCTGGGCTCCAAAGAGAGCCCTGACATGGAGAGGAAGCTCCGCCCCCAGCCGCCACCCCAGCAAACAAGGGCCGCCTATGTTCCCAAGCCCATATCGAAATCCATCCCCGAGCAGCTGCGGGCGAAGCCCCCAGCCCGGGCAGATCTGCCCCCCAAGTCCCATAACGACCCCACATGCAAACTCCCACGCAGGGCTTCCCCGCAGCCAATGAACACTCCACACACTCCCGGCCACCGCCTCCCCTGCGGCTCCCCCTCGGCCCGGAACGCGCGATCCTGCAGTGTTCCTCGCAGGAGGATCCCCCTGCCTGCCGGTCCCGTGCCGGTCAGCTGGACCAGCCTGCGCTGTCAGGTTCCCTTCCAGCTCGCCAGCATTGCAGGTGGAGACAATGCAGGCTTCCACCTCACTGACACTGACTCCAGCAGCGGCGAGAGTCTGGGCAGCCCTGCTCTTCCGCCTCCCCCGCCACCACCGCGCGGCTCGGATCCACACCACCGTTGCGCCGGCACGCTGCAGCGAGAAATGAATGCCCTCTTTTCTCAGAAAATGGAGGAGGTCCGCAGTAAATCCCCCATGTTCTTCAGCGGTAAGGTCTAATCTGGCGGCCCTAGCAGCCAGTGAGCTGTGAGTCTAGCCCCTGTGGTCCAGATGCGTAGCTTTGTTAGTTCCCATGCCACCCCTCCCCGCTCCGTCCCACAAAAGTGCATGTTGGTGTCAGGTGACCTTGCCATCTCCACACTCAGCACGGCCTGCTGGCATCTAACTGACAGGCAGTGCTGATATCTGCATCGTAGGTCGCGATGGCAATGGACCTGAAGCGGCCATGTGATGTTGTTCATGCAGTTATATATAATGCTACAGTATTCTCAAAATACATTTGAGGTATAGATTGTGTTTCACACATTCAGCTGTAGGAGGCCCAGCTCTGAGGGGAGCCGGGGGGGGGGGGGGGGGGGGGGGGGGGGGGGGGGGGGGGGGGGGGGGGGGGGGCGGCAGGGTGCTGGTCCGTCCAATGGATCAAAGGCTAGGAAAATTCCAAATGGTCTGGATAATTTTTTAGATTTTTCCAGATAAGAAAGCCATTTTTTAAAAACGTACTTTTTGAACACCCAAACAACCCCCTTGCTGCCCCCCCAGAGAATCCTGTAACCCACCGACACCTTCGAACTCGAAGCAGATCCTTGCTGATTTAGCAAAGGTCGATGAATAGTTTCAGATACCAGAGAAAACAAATGATGAGTCACAGTATAACACCGTGTCTCTTCTGTTAACTTACATGAATGTGATGTGAACACAGATGAAATAGCTGGTGAGTCGTCGTTTGCCTGGACTGAAATGGTCACGTAGTACGTCTTCTTCTGTGTGAAGAGTAGATGTACAAGCTGTGTAGATGCTGTAGCTAGACGTTAGATTTTACTCGTAGGAACACCTTTTAACCTTTTACATTTTGAAGTAATCTGTGGCATTTGTAGTAGAGTTCTGGCAGTTTTAAACTGATCACGAAAATGGGAATATGATTAATTGGTATAGCATTTTTACAGTACGATGCAAACAACATATTATACAGTACAAGTCAGTTGGAAGTTGAGCAAAAGTAATCAGATAATACAATATGCTAGCTACAGCTGCAAGTACTTTAATAACAACAGAGGTTAGACAGATTCGTACTTATGGATTGCTTTGAAGTTAACTTTGCCAGTTCAAGGCAGAGGAGAAACCAGTTACGTAAAGTGTAGCGTGGCTTCAAAAGTTACTGCGGAACCGAGTCCGCAATTTTGTGCCACTGTCTCGTCAAAAACTCTGTGTCGTGGAGTTGGAATATGTGGCAGGTCTGCCGCTTGGGAACCATTTTTATCCAAGTCCAAAACAAAAAGCCGTGTAACCTGGTGTAAGGTGCACAGAGCGTAGACTGCTGAGTCATCGGGGGGAAAAAAGCAGCATAATCTGAGCTACCCTTCACCTTTTTGGTCACATAGTCATATTACTATCAAGAAATCTGAGGCCCAGCTGCATCCTGTGTCGACCTTCCTGCACCCTCATGATGTTTGACATATTCCTAGATAGATACAAACCGTGAAGTAAATAATGTACAAGTTTTCTTAAACAGCAGGATTAAGTCAGATCTTGAATACTAAATTCATGGAATGTTCTGGATGGCAGAGTGTCACATTTTCACCCCCTTCATCACTCCAAGAACTGGAGACTTTCAGGACGAATGGTAACACGTTGCCCTATTCCCAATGAAGTCTGTGATATTGATAAGTTCAGGTGATTCTGTTATTTTTTTCACCACCTGGGAAATGGTGACACTACCTCACTTGTACGGTTAGCATGTTGTGGAGGGGTAGGTTGGTCCCCTTCTTCTAGTTGCTTAGACATACCTCCTCTACAACCTGATTGGTTGTCTCTCTGTGCCAATCGTTTTTTTCTTCTACCCCCAGAACATTTTGTGCAAGTAAAACCCCAATGAGCTTTTTTTCACTACTATGCCAACCTCTTCACACGCTATTGGTTTTTCCTGATTGCACAATATGTGCTTTATGTATTTATATGTGAAGGGCTTTGGGGCAAAGCCTCAAACCTTATGACAAAGGTTCAGAGCTTTGCCATTAGATGGGCTGTGGGATCACATGACCCACCTCCTCTTCTACTGTAAGTCATGTGCATTGTCAGCTGACCATGCCAGGCATGTGACTGCACAGCTGTGAGTACTCCGAAAACCCCATAAGACTCCTCCAGCAGTCATATCATATGGTCTGTATCCTGCCTTTGTTGAACTTGGACAATTTATATAACCCAGCTGCCATTCCTGCTTCCTTCTGGTCGACATTCCAAAAATTCATCTATTGTTGACATAAATGTTTCCTCTGCTGTTTCACCCATGGGGTGCTGATTCCAGCAGATGTTGCAATGTGATACTTTCCTGTGCCTCGGGTTCCAAATACACTCTGTCATATAAAGTGCGGCTGTCCTCTGTCAGCTTACAGCTTTTAGCTTAGCGGGGTGATCGCCAGCCAGGCACAGCTCTTCTTCAGTGTGCAGGCCTTGGTGACACAGGGCATTGAGGGCGGCCGCTCGGCCTGACAGTGTTAAGTTAAAGCGGCTGAAGTATCTCAATCCCTTAACACAGACCTTCGTTTTAGGGATATTGTATAGAGAGTGTTATTCTGTGGGACAGAGGTCTTCCTGAAGGCTTAGGCAGAGATGCAGAATAGTGAAGACTAAAATGATTAGACTTTTACAAATGTAAGGCACACACACACATGGTGAAATTGTGTTCCTTTCTTAATGATGAGACCAAAATATACCTCCTGCTACCACCGTCGAATAGAGAGATCACCCTAACATTTCCATATGCTTTGTAAGTCCCATTAACCCTACCAATGAAACAGGCCCCAGCACAGTACACAGTCCTGCAGTGCGTTCTGCTCTTTGCTTGGTTGCGGTCGTACGTATTTCCCAGGATATCAGCTGCCTCCAGAATGTGGGATGCATGTGATCGATCTGAGAACTAGACTGTGGAAAGCTTCCCTTCAAGGGTTTGCGAATATGTTTCACAATGTCCTACATAGGGAGCCCTTCCCCAGGGAGTCATTAGATTGGGGGTCAAGTGGATTTTAAGCTTGGGTGGGTATCCCTACAGATTACCAGGTCTTGTGACTGCGTGGAGGTTGTTTGAGTGAGACTTGCCATTTGGAACCGTGCTGCTGCCTTATTAAGGGTATGGTTCACATCAGTAGTTGATGTAACATAGGGCCCTGATGCCTGTGTTTGATTGCTGTCCTGGCGTTTCTGCAATGCACTCCTCTCTACCCCTCCCATGTACTAAACTCCTCCCTCTCTTCTGTCCCTTTTCCACGCTGTCTACTCCTAGTGCAGAATTAAAGGGATGACGCGAGCCAGGTAAAGTTATCTCCTAGTTCCACCTTTTTGTGTTGATCAAGCGCTGATGTCACTGCCGCCATAGACACATTACCAGCTTTATGATTGGACCAAGTAAATATAATGAGGCAAAGGTAGCCCAAAGATACAGTACAGTAAGGAAGTCCGTCCTGTTGTCCTGTTCTCCTCCTCTGTCAGCTTCATAAAAGTTTTTGTATTTTTTTGTTGTTTTTATTGCCTTCCACACATGACACTGGCATTGTCGTTGTACGTTGATGTATTGTTTCTTGTCTCTTTTCGTGTTTTTCCACAGATCAATATCAAAACAATGTAAGATGTATAAAATACCCAATACTCAAGTCTACGTTTTTTTTGTTTATTAGTTTATTAGCCTTACTGTAGTTGTTTTTCAGTCGTTGCCCTAGGTAATGCGTTTGCATAATATAGTTGGTTCCGTGCTGTGTGAATTGGTAATATATTTCTTATATGATATGAAATGATATAACCTTTTTTTGCTGTCTTCAGATAACCCGGAAATGCAGCGATCAAGTATTCCACTGCAACCCCTGGAAACCATTGCCGAGGAATCTGAGGAGAGACACCCACGTCATTCCACACCCATTTCCAGTCCAGCCAGCACATTGTCGCTCAGCTCTACGCCAGTGTCCTCTCTATCTGCAGCAGCTTCATTCCTGGCAACAGCGGGGAAAGCGGCGGACGAAGTCGGACGACGTCATCCCATGGAAAGGACATTCTCACTCCACGCAGAACCTGCCAATGCCCAAAGCAGCAGAGGCAAAGCCCAAGGCACAAAGACTGTTAACGGTGACTGTATAGACCCTACACTTACATCCATTGATAGTCCTTGTCACTTGGACCAAGCGTGTCAGCATAAGGGTAACTGTGAAAGAAGCACAAGCACAGGCCAGGGTATTGATGTGTCCCTGACAAGCGAGAAGGTAGATCAGACTCTTACTGTGGAATGTTCCCTGGGTCTCCCCGGTGCCCGGGCACCAGCTAAGAGGGCCTTATTCAGCAATGGTCCGTTGGGCTCAAAAGGAGGGCAGAGCTGCCCCATCAGGAGGGCCAAAAGCGAAGGGCACGTTAAGTCAGAGCATTGGGACGCGGTGTCATCGCCGGTACCTGAGGTATGCACCGACGCTACCGTGAACGACCGGCTCTGGAGCAAGCTGGACCTGGGAGCCCACCGGGACAGCGTGTCGTCATCATCCAGCATCTCCTCCAGTGACACCGTCATCGACTTGTCCCTGCCCAACTTGGCCAGGAAGGGCCTGGGCAGCCTTGGTGGGGCAGAGGATGAGCATGGGGAGGTTTTCACGGTCAGCAGGGCCGACTGCCTGCCCTCTGCTGCCAGGACAGGGTATAGCACCTTGCTGGTCAGCAAGAGCAAGTCCAACCCAAACCTGAGGGCCGACGATCCTGGCGAGATCGAGGATGAGCTGCAGCCTCGGCCGCTGGGGAGGGAGCCGGGGGCGTCTGGCCGGCTCATGCAGAGGCGGCATACGTGGAGCCGACTCTACATGGAGGGCCTCAAGCAGTCATCGGCTCTGGCCCAGAAAGCCTCCACGCCGGCAGCCGCCGAGAAGGATATGGACAGCAGCTCCAAGTCCAAGAGCCTGGGTGACCTCACATCTGATGATATTGCCTGCAATTTCGACAGCAAGTACCGGAGCATCAGTCGCAGCTTTGTGGTCCGGCCTACCAGGAGCCCCCGGAAGCCCGTTGGGAGGGCTGGGAACGACCTAGAGGAGCAGCTCAGGAAGCTGACGGACGTGGAGCCACTGACAGCCAGCGACTTCACTCTGCCGCTGGACCAGGAGGCAGAGGTGCCACCTCTTCGGCGCATGTCGTCGCGGAGCCAGAGCCGCGTGCGCTACATCGCCAACCGGGCCAAGCAGGCGCAGGAACGGCAGCGGCTCCAGGAGCTGGCCCAGCAGAGCGGCAGCCCCATTGAGGAGCGGGGAAACCCCGAAGGGGCTTGCTCTGTGGCCAGCAGCCCTTGCGTTGGCCTAGACCTCCTGAGTCAGCTTCCCCTGACGCCTCCAGGGCTGGGCCCCCATGAGATGGACCCTGAGGTTGTCTTTATGCTCAAACTCTAAGAACCAAAAATGAATAAATGAAACCGGCACAAAAATAATCCAACTGATCCAGTCATGAAGAGAGTCCATGCTTTAAGTTTACTTATCATTTCAAAACCAGTGAATACTGTAAACTTTTAATTTATCCCAACAGTTGCATTGAGTGGTTTGGGGCAAGTCCTCCAATGGTCTATATATGATCATCTCACTAAGTATCTGAAAAACCATGGAATTATGACTGATTTAAATGCAAATTACATTGAATTTAAAATGTGGAGATGCTGGGCACTATTACAAATTTTAAGTAAATAATACCATTATTTTTTATAAGGTCCAATTTGCTGGCTGGTCATATAAGAGTTAAAACCATGCATTGTACATATATACATACCCCACAGCATGATAAACGATGCCTGAAATAAGTGTTTTCATAAGTTGGCTACAAATCCATGTTGTTCCACAGACTGTTTATATTCAGTTAAGATGTGTAAAGTCATGATACGTTTAACTCACAGTAACCTCAGTATCTGAACTGTCGTGAGTCCACACAATCCAAATGTAGCAAGACTTGTCATCTGACCTTGTTTCGTGTCCAGTTTAATTCTCAGACCCTTGGACAACTTTGTATTTCTTCTTATTTTCTTTTTTATAAACAAAATATCTACTAATATGTCTTTATATGTAGTAGTTCAGCTACACATTAGCAATATTTTAACATTAAAATATGACAGTATTGGAGGAAATACTGTCTGGGAGGTTGAATATATGAACACATACTGTGGCTCATTTTGTACAAGACCAAGACATTAAAAAAACTGAATTTTGTCGGGGAAAAAAAAAAAGATTTTAATTTGAATGATTTTTAAAAATCCTATGCATATGTAATATTTTCCTCGTGTTGCAGTTCACCTTTGGGCTGTTACGTGAATGACATGCAAGCTTTGGGGAAATGCCAGTTTTTTTGTCACACGGCATGCGCTCTCATATTGTGGCTTGGTGTTGGCGTGCAGGATAGCACAGGGTCTGCATATCACCGCTACTGTATTCACCTCAAATCTTCCATCCTCATCATCTGCATGCCCCAAGGGCCAGTGCTTGTTGCCATTTTAATTTAAGAGAAGACGTTTCACGTGACCCCCCCTCCCCCCCCGCCCGCCCAGGATGAGATACTCCAGCGTCCTCACCGCTGGCACCAAAGCCTGTATGTGAGTCGCAGCCAGTCTGCTGTCATCTCCAAATGGGGTCGTGCATTAAATGCATTAATGCTTTTAATTTTAATTAGGAAACACCTTTCACAATCAATACTGCGCCCGGTTTCCTTCGTCCCTGAAACACGGCAGAGCAACGCGGCTGAGCACAGGGAGTAATGGATCCTTTTTTGGAAATAGTACTTCTGATAAACGCTTGACTCCCTTCTTTATGCTAAGGTTTGAATGTTAAAATAGAGTTTAGATATGGAAATAGGCCTCGGACTTGAAAGCAAAATCATTTGGACAATGTGTGTGTTTGGAAGCAATGTGGACTCTCGCCGAAAGGAAGCAGCACTTAACACTGGCATGAAATGGCTGTGAAGCACAATGGGATTTATTTGCACTGCCATGCTGGTTTGTTTTCCTGTGTAAAGATGTAGGGGTATTTAAATGGTAAGAGTGTATTATTAGCATACACTCAAGCACACTTGCTTTTATTTTATTTGATTCCACCTTCCGTCTTGTGTTTTCAGTGTCAATTAATATAGGTGTAAGTTTCATTAATTGAAAAAGAATCTAAGACATGACATGCAAAAAATAATAAATCTTTGTCGACTGATGTAAATGAACATGAACTGAATAAAAAGTGTTTAATCTGCTCCGTGGTGCTTGACGCCGCCTTTGTGGTTGTGAAAGCGTTTGCTTGGCCCATGTCGTCTGTCGTGCCCTTTTGCCAAACACAAAGGATGCATCTAGAAGAGGTTCATTGACTCTTTGGGTAGAGATTCCAAAACAGCTCATGTCTACCACACGGCTCGTCCTGTCAATCACCCGCGCCGTCCACGTCAAAGTGCATCGTCCCCATTGGCCGACCAGCCCCGTCCACGGCTGCCAGTGTCATTCATGAGCATTTTTGACAGCGATCTGATGCTACGTGGCTCGCACGTATCTGTGTTTAAAGAAAACAAGATCTGGGGCTGGGGGGGGGAAGCCGAGCTTGATGAAGCTGTGATCGCTTCGAAATATTTCATTCTAAGTACCAACTAAGTGACAGTGGGAATAAAAAACTGGACGCGCCGCAGGATGTGGTTGCTGTGCGATCTGGGCCGCCGGACTCTTCCGGAACGCGGCCAGCTTTCCTGGGCTTTACACGCCTTGCTGACTGACAGAGATTGTCCCCCCCGCCGCCCCACTCACAAAGGATGTCTTCATTTGAATTCCGGTGATTCCCCCGGCTCACTTCAAAACCCTCTATTTATGGGGCTGGTTTGGTGTGGTTTCTCTCTCAAGCCCCGGCTTTTCAGGCCTTTTAATTGCTTTTAGCGGAGGGAATGTTGCTGTCAGTGAGGCTGAAGGCTTCCCGAAGGACCTTGGCGCTGGCCGTCAGCCTTCACCCGGAGAAAATGGAGATCTAAAAAATTAAGCAAACAAATAGGGAGAAGAAAATAAACGTGTAAATGAGCTTTACTTATGGGAAGCGGACATCTTTAATCGCCAGTCTGAGATTTGGCGTTGGCATATATAGAAACATGTATCGTAAATATGAATTAATTACAGAAACCATATTCCTCTGAAGACTAAAATCTTGTATTCTATACGTAGTCATTAAGTAATAAAGTAATTTATTGTGCTGAATATTAAAAACAGTTCTGGTAAAGGTCTGCGCTGCAGTTTTTCTTGCTTGTTAGCATATCTTTTGCCTCCATGTAAATGCCTGTATACTCACAGATGTGCACAGCATTGGAGCTAATGGACGCAAACCTGCTATTTTCATCCTGTCCGGACAATATAACGAGCATGTGATTGGTTTTGCCGAATCCACCTCTATCTTTCCCTCCTTCTGCCTTCCTACAAAGGCTCGGCCAGTAGTGTTACTAAATACCCCGATCAGAGAGGGGAAAAGTGGGAACACAAAGAGGGAGTCGCTCGGACTGGCAACTTTCACAATGAAATGATCCATTTTGCTTGTCAGACTTATGTTGCAGTCATGAATGGTGTTTCTGTCACCATGGTTACAGTTGCAGCAGGTTCACCCCATAACCCCTGTAAACTAGACTTGATCCATACTAGCTTTATGGGAGCATCTGGCTCTACTCCTCCAGCTACAAAGTGTGGGGGGGCTGAGTGAGGGGTGACTTGGTCACACCTTACACGCCTTATGCAATATGAGGGTGGGAAAATCTCATAATCAAGTTGTTTTTGTTTTTTTGGAATCTTCCCTCCCACAAATTCTATTGGCTGTCCACGGCAGCTTGATCATTTAAATCTTGCTGCTGTCCTTCCTCTCCAGCTCAAATACAGTGCTGCTTCAAACAACAGTCTGGGGTCTTGAGGTAAGATGATCTTACTTTGTCCTCAGTGTCTAAATTAAGCCTTTCTGGCTAAATGTTATCAGCCGACGGTTTTGTAATTCTTCAGTACTGCTGAATATCATGCTAAATTACAAGGAACTTTTTCTTTTCTTATTAACTGAAGAATACCTTTTGTTGAGTCATAAATTCCACACACACCATAAACACACTGCAATGTTGTTTTAATTAGGAGATTTGCTGTATTTGAAGTCAGGTTATTAATAATATTGCATCAAATTTTTGTTCTTTTATAACATCATTTGTCTCGTCACAAACACTGTAGCTCACAATTGCAAATTGTTTGCAGATGTGAATAATACCATATTTGTTTACCTGTTAATTGACCGTCTGCAAACAGGTGATTTGCAGTCCCAGCAGTAGTGTGTGATGTTATGTTGCAGCAGAGGGAACGTAGACAGTCTCAGTTAGTGTGGGCTTGTACTGGTTAATATTCTGGTCAGTAATTCTTGCCACAAGGTTGCATTGCAATATACAAGTCAGGAGGCTCTGCTTGTGACTGTCAGGGGTTTGGGTCGTCTTACCTCTAAGTGGGAGTTACCTGACCTCATCAACTGCATTAATTAACATCTGCTTGTACAAATGGTGCAAGACCAGCCCTGGTAAAAGATGACAAATAATTCATCATTATACCAATAATTGAAATATTTCCTTCCATCCTCAGTTTTTGAGGCAAAAAAACATGAAATCAAAGCTGGGAATCATCGTGTGTGTGACAGTCCTTCTGACAGCAGTCTGTGATGCAGGTAAGATCATCCTCCTGCACCTAGATGCGGACAAATGTAAAAGCCCCGAAACTCAAGAAGCATTTCTTCTGTGGCCGGGTTTCCCAATCACTCCTCGAGGACCTGCAGACAATCCATGTTTTTGTTCATGGAAAAATGTGTTTGTCTGGCAGGGAACTGGGAGGGAGCAAAAAACGTGGGCCGACTTTGGGTCTCCGAGAACCGGGTTGGGAAACATTGCTCTGTGGCATATGGACATTCATAGTTGCTGGTTTATGGAGAGAAATGAAAAAAGCATGCTTATGTTTGTGATTTATGAGTGGCCCAGTACAAGGATGAATGAATGAATTGGAATCTCTGTGTGAATGCTCCTCTATGGGAGCATTGCTATGACAATAATCTATACAGGCAATCCAGAACCTCATGTCTGACTCAGAGGCCGTGGCAGCAACAGTTCATAATCTGACATCTTAAACTTTTCATTAGCCGGGGGTAGCCTGTCAACTGGGACTTTATCAGAGCAGCAGGCTGCCTCCTGTTTGGCAAGAGTCGTCCCTCAGTCAAAGAAGAGAGGGTCCAGCCGGCTGCGGCCCCAACTGTAATAAATCAATTTGCCGCTGCTGAAAGACAAGGCAGTGTGTGAGAGAAAGGAGGGGAGGGGCTGCCTTGAATAGATGGGATTCTGGGAGCTTGTAAGTCTGTCATATTTTGAAAAGGAACTGATTCTCTATTATACTGATCAGTCTTGTCTGACTATGAGAAATCATCAGCTACCCCTCCCCTTACCCTTAGTAGATACCTACAGCCCTAGATCCTGCCCCCCCCTCCCCAAGATCAACATTGCCATGCTTTGAGATCAGCTCAATTGACCCTGAAAATGAAATCGGTCACAGTTTATGGTAATAAACCAATCACCATGTCGTAAACATCCTCTGATTGGCGTAAGTGTAAAAAAAGCCCCCCTCCCTCCCCAATCGACCTTTGTTCCTCACTCCCCATCCCGCTGCCTTGGCTGGGCCAGTCGCCAATGCCCGAAGGCACCGGAACACGTCCATGGCCGGGCCGTCACTTCAACTGAGCCGCAGGGGCTTAGAAAGGCTGAATGTGGCCCCCCTCTCGCCCACCTCTTGCTATCTTCATGTGGGCTTTTTATCCGCCCATAAGGAGAACGTTGATCAAGGGGTCAATGGCTTTGTCAAAGAGCACAGAAGTACAAGCCATTCATTGTGTCTGCCTGGTTAATCTGAGAATTTGTCCTGTTTGAGGGAAGGGAAGAAAAGCAGGGCCACAGCTGAGTAAGATTTGCTAACCACCAAGGATGGCTTCAAAGAACTGTGAGAGAGAGGCCAGGGGGAATTTTGGCAAAACAACAGTAGAGTCTTCAAGCCTCGTTCTTTTTTCCTTGACCATTGTCCACTCGGTTATAAATAGACTCATCAGCCCCCCCCCTAATAAATTTCCATAAAATTTACTCCTCCAAAACTCCTAGGTGACAGTTGTTTTAGGTTTTTAGTAAACAAAATATGATCATTTGACCCTAAAATAGCTTGATTGAGTTTTGTAAAACCTTTTTAAAATAAAACCTTTTTCATTATAGGGCCCCCAACTTTATCTGTAACCACCATTAAGGTATGTATCAATCCATCATGCATGAAATGAAATATACATTAACGAATTATGAATATAAATTAAACCCTTTTCACACTTTGTTGAGTTTAAAAAGTAATAATATTTTTTTGTCCTTTACGTTCAAAGAAAACAGCGTAGTTAAGATCATTGAAAAATATCATGCTTGCAGCTAGGAAGGCAAATGATTATCTTAATGATAAAATACAGTATTTAATTAATATATTAAAATCAGTGTTATTTTGTGTGTCATTGTAGTTGAACATACTGTGATCTGCTCCTAAATGAACACAGGAAAATGCTATTAACCATTTTAACTGAATTTATCGAATGACTGTTAATGTATGGAGACTGTTCTTTTGTGTAAGTGTGTTGCTGGACGTAATCTCTGCACTCCTGCAGCAAGAGCCATACACAATGCCTAAGGGTTCTGAGCTGGAGGGGTACTGCATGGACCTGCTCTCGGAGCTTTCAAAGAAGCTGAACTTCAAGTACAACGTGCACCTGGTGAAGGACAGCAGCTACGGGCGACAGGACGAGCGGGGCAACTGGAACGGGATGATCGGGGAGGTGCTGAGAGGGGTGAGCGCGGGCGCCTGGCTTTCCTCAATGCTGAAGAGCGACAGGTTTCCTGCAAAACTGCTCACCTGCCATATTGTCTTATTTGTTAAAAAAATCATCAGTGGATTATGCTCCAGAAAAAAATCACATTGCATATGTCAGCATATAGAATTAATGAAATACATCCAGGCAAATTAATGGTACTTGTGAGGTGATTCACGCTCATGGGAGTTTTACTTGCACTCAAAGTTCTGTGGGCAGATCGAGGAAAGACTGACTCAGATGGATAACCAATTTGATCTTGGCCAGATGTCAGACCAACCAATCAGATGTCTTGGTCCTGCCTCCTCTAGTTGCTTGGACCCATCTCCTCCACAATCTGATTGGCTACCTCTGGTTATCTTGTTCATTTTTCCTCCTGCCCTCAGAAAAGTTTTGTGTAAGTAAAATGCACAAGCACAGTTCAAATTAAGGTACAAAGTTAGACTGCTGAAAGAAGATTTTGATCACAAGGTGATCATTGAATCTATGCATCCTGCTATCCCCATGCATTAAGATCAATGAACAGGCTGATGAGACTGTAGGATAATAACTGATTTCATGCTGCTTCCTGTTGCCGCATGTCCGGGTTGGTGACTACGTCCCGGTGGTGTGATTAGGAAGCGGACCTAGCCGTGGCTCCACTGACGCTGACAGCCACTCGCGAGAAGGTTGTGGAGATGAGCAAACCCTTCATGCAGACGGGAATCAGCTTCATCATTCACAAAGACATGGGCTCCAACGATCCAGACCTGTTCAACTTCCTCTGCCCCTTCTCCACGGAGACCTGGGTGGGCATCCTGGTAGCATACCTGGTGACAGGAGTCTGCATCTACGTCGCCGCCAGGTGTGAACACGGCTCAGTAAAACCCATTCATGTAGCACTACGTGGTTTTATACAGGTTTACACTGGTTCATTATTTAATTCTTCTATATCAGTTCAGTTTAATGTGTTTTTTTTGTGTAATGATAGAGTTCCCATGACAACCATCTTTTAAAAAATGCACAAGATATTGAACAGAACCTTGTTGACTGTAAAAAAAGCATTGCAGTGACCAATCAGTATATAAATTGCAAGGGGTCATGATCTCACCCTCCAGAACTAATTTGCTCCTCCAACGCCCATGAGCAAGCAGTAACTTAAATGAATTTCAAATGATCCTCCAGAAGCACTTATCCAGTGCAGGGTCACAGTGAGTCTAAAATCTCTTCTCCACTGTGCCACAGGGCAAAGACTCTGACAGAAAGGGCAATTTAGAGATGCAGTGGATGCAAAGCAGAGAGCTAAAGAATTACCTGCGGGGACACGGGAAGAACCTCATGCACACAGCATGACATTAACCCACAACAGTGCTGCAGTGAGAGCACAAACGTTTTGTGGCATTAAATATCAGCGTTTTACTTAAGTAGTAGGTAGTGTTTTGTTACTTTGGAATCATAGCAAATGGCAGACCTTAACGTAAGCAATTTGCGGCCATTACCAGACAGTTTTCCTCCAGCACTCATACTCGGAGGGCAAGTTTCCAAAATTCACTCAGTCCATGTCTTGTTGTGTTTGAGATGCGCCCGCTAATGACCTCAGGTCAAACTGCCTCCCCACACGCTACAGTATCAGGAACTGAAACTCACTCATGTCCTCCAATCTAATGAAGAACTTCCGTTAAATTTCTAAAATTCCACAGTAATTTTTGCAAAAATGTATCCTGTTGACTGAGTGAGTTTTAGAAATTTATCAAGGACAGGATGCTAGGAATTTTTTTGGACTTATTAAACTGTGGATTTACTTCTACACTGGTAGAACTGATCCACATGACAGATAAAACAGTAACACTTTAGTTGAGGGGGTACAAATTGTACTCAAGGTCATATTGTGAAAAAAAATTCACGTTTGTGGTTAATTAATACATTAAGTAAGAGTTAGTTAAGGATTAATTATAAGTATAATGGTACATTATTTGTGCCCCCTCAAGTAAAGTGTTACTGGTGAAAAAGCAAGATTCCCATGGCAAGATTCTTATAATGCTTGGCTGTATTTTCATCCTTAGTCCAGAGTCCTGAACACGTTACACCCTGAAACAGCCCTCTCTTCACCCCTCTGTGAAACATTAGCAGGAAAGCCAGCTCCTAACAAAAGCTCACTCAAGGGTGAAAATGGGGCTCTGGCAGCAGTTTGCAGTGAGTGGGAGCGATGGGGGGTTTCATTACGGTGCGAGGCTCAGCCCTCTCTCTCGCTGCCGGCTTTGGGCTTGCAGGCTGAGTCCGTGCGAGTGGAGCGAGCCCCAGACGGAGGAGAACAGCTTCTCGCTCATGCACAGCCTTTGGTACACAGCCGGGGCCGTCGCCTTGCAAGGTAACAATGGCTGCATTGTCTGGGGGGGGGGGGGGGGGGGCAAGCTGTGAGCCAGCGTGCCGGGGGGAACTCAGTGGGAAAGGCTGCCCCAGTGGGCAAGGGAAACCTTATTCTGTTTGATTTTCAGAAGGTGGGTTCAAAATGTTATGAAAAAGGTAACAAGAAACACACATCCCACTTGACATAAAGATGTTTGATCTTCTTTATTTGTCCTTAAAAATAATTATATCTATCATCGCTTAATAGCATCTTGGTAAAAATCATATAATTCCATTTCTTTTTGGTTTTAGGTGCTGGGCCCCACCCAAAGGCCCTTTCAGGACGCGTGATCGTCGCCATCTGGTGGTTCTTTGTAGTAGTGCTCCTCGCTAGTTACTTTGCTAACTTGAGCTCGGCTCAGCAGTCCGACAAACCGCAGGTGTCCCTGGCGACCTTCGAGGACCTCGCCAATCAGGATAGTGTTGAATACGGAACCCTCAGTGCCTCTTCCACCATGACGTTCTTTAAGGTGTTCAGTCAAGAGTGTATCTCTGCTCTAAAATAGTTTTAAAATTAGTGTTGAAAGTGATAAAATGTTTTTCTCTATCCAGTTAAGAAATGTAGTAGTGGTCAAGAGTTATTATGATACTATTTACCACCCTCTGTTCTGACACTCATAGCACAAAATGTCACAGTATAAAATTTCTTTTGTTGCTGTTCCAGAATTCCAACAACCTGTTGTATCGCAGGATCTATGAGAATATGGAGAGGAAAAAAAGTTTTGTATCATCATTTGATGAGGGCATCCTCAGGGCTCAGAAGGGTAACTACGCCTTCATCGGAGAGTCCGTTTCCCTGGACCTGGCGGTGTCACGCTATTGCAACCTGGTCCGCAGCCGCGAGGTGATCGGGATGAGGGGGTACAGCATCGTGGGACCTATAGGTGATTCATAAGGCTTATTTATTCAATCAGACGCTAATGCTAAAGGCAGAAGGGAATGTTTTTAGTTAGTTTAAATGTCTCCCTGTTTTTTTCATCGCAGTTAGAAGTAAAAAGGGATATGCGAGTTGGATAGTTCAAGCAAAATAATTTACTTGGTGTCCTAACTAGAGTTTAGTTAGTTAGTTAGTTAGTTAGTTAGTTAGTTAGTTAGTTAGTTAGTTAGTTGGTTAGTTAGTTAGATAGATCGATAGATAGATAGATAGATAGATAGATAGATAGATAGATAGATAGATAGATAGATAGATAGATAGATAGATAGATAGATGGATGGATGGATAGATAGATAAATGGATGGATGGATGGATGGATGGATGGATGGATGGATGGATGGATGGATGGATGGATGGATGTTACTTTCCTCCAAAATGGGTTATGTTCCTATCCGGCAGGCTCACCCATAATGAAGAACGTCAGCGTGGCCATCCTGCAGCTGAGTGAGGCCGGCGAACTGGACTTCCTGCGGAACAAGTGGTGGTCCAGCAGCTGCGTGCCGGAGGGCTCAGCGGCCTCCTCGGGGCACCCACACCGCCTGAGGGGAGCGTTTGTGGTGCTGGGCCTGGGCCTGGGCCTCGGGGTGATGCTGGCCCTGCTGGAGCTCGTCTCCAGCTCCCGGAAGAGTGCCAAAGAGCAGAAGGTGAGAGCAGTGGCGGGGACTTGCACACGGGTGAGTGAAAGCCCCTTGGTGCAACCAAAACTATCAAGAGACAAGACTTTCACATCTGTGGTGCCTACGGTTGGTTGACTTGAAGCAATGGGAGGTGCATTACGCCAATATGTCTATTCCAGACCACACTAATCACACCCACTCGGCTTTGCCAGCCTGATTGCTTCAATCACTACTACAGCCATGCACAATCCGACTAGTGAAGAATTTCACAAGTTGACTTTACATTTCTCTATTGTCTGACAACTATTCCTACCGAAACCCACACACACATCCGGAATGCATCCTGCTTTTGAGCTTCCCTCGTCCGTCAGTTGAAGATGTTGAGCCCTTTATTGAAATGCTGTGCCTACAGAGAATCGCCAGCGGCGGGCGAGCCGCTTGGCTGGTGTAAGACTAACTGTCCACATGTCTGACCTTCTCCTCTACCCCGCACAGAAAAATTGCTGTTCCGTGCTGTCAGCAGAGCTGAGTCAACGTCTGGGGACGAGCGGCGCTCAGAAGACACAGGAGACCACAGACAAAAGCAAACCATAAGCACCTGGCCACCATTAAAGCAATGCATACTAACCAGGCCTGAAAATGCAGTTGCCGATTTATTCATGACTGTTCCATTAACCTCTCTCACAAGTGGATGCTTCTCAACACTCTGTAGGAAGCCTGTCAGAACCTGTGGAACTTCTCAGAATTAGGCCGATTAGTCTGAGTACAGGATACGCTGTAATGTCCCAATCCTGTTATATTTTGCATGTGTTTATATTACATTTTTTTTTGTTTATTGTTGTTATTAACAGAATTTGGCACAAACAAGCTGCGGGATTCTTGTTGTGATATTCCTCTATGTGTTTTTGATGCACTAAACAATAAAATCCATGTTATGTGGATAAAAATATACAATCAGTTTTATTAATTTGTGTTTTTTAATTATAATATCGTATCCCATATTGCAACATTAGGTTTCAGATTTGAGAAAGCACTTCTTTACACAGTGTGTAGTTAAAGTATGGAATAGTCTTCCTGTTAGTGTAGTGCAAACTGAAAGCTTGAGTTCCTTTAAATCAGAGCTTGATGGGCCGAATGGCCTCCTCTCGTTTGTAAAATTATCATGTTTGTACACTTCTTATACCAGAAGTGAAATGAAAAAGACTAGGACGTTTTAGACCTTTGGAAAATATATGAATTAATGAGCAGACCAGTGATTTGGGGGACACACCAGGTTAAGTGGATTGATTAAATTAATATGAATCTAAAATGGGACTGTAGCTGTACCAGGACATTATAGATGTATTGCCTCATGGACTGACTCTCCATAGTGTCTCCCTATTGACTGTCATGGATGCTGTGTTTGGTCTCTTTCTATATATAATACCATGCAGAGCATATCTGTAGTCCATAGTCAGTATACTGCACTGTAAGCAGTGAATAGGACCCCTCCCTCTGATTTCTGCAAAATTCCACTCATTGCGATTTCTCTTTCCAGCTCCCTCCCCTCCCCAAAACTGAGCAGCCTGTGGATTCCCCCAATGCACTAATTGCACATCCGCTGGATGATATATGGGTTAAAACCAACGAGCAGCGTTTCCAGAAAGGGTGCTGTGATTAGGGAGTAGCCACGTTTATATGTATTCATCTTTCAACTGTGTTTGGGCTGAATTTGACAGGCTTTGCAACTTTCCCTGTGAATCACTTCCGTTCATAAATGCAATTTCTGACTTTGTGCATCTACAGAGGGGGGAAAGTCCTCTGTGCATCACCCAGCTGACATTTTCATGAAGTACACTAGCCTACAAAAATATACAGCAACTGAAACTTGAATTTTAGCATTTGTGTGTAAAGTTCTCCAAAGGTTTCCCTCCTGTAATTAATTTTCAAATAGGTTTTGTTTTTTTTCCACACTATAAACGCATCTAAAGGCAATAGATCAGTATGTCTTTGTTCACTCCCAGCTCCCTGCTGTCATGTTCCGGGGAAAGACGAGAATCCACAAATACTGGGGTTTATTTCCCAGACACGGGGCAGACGGCGACCAGACATCAATGACAGTACTGGGGAATACTGACTGAGACTCGGACTAAATACACAGGAGAAGCTATGATTAACGGGATACAGGTGAGAACAATCAGGAAGAAACACTGGGTAATGAGGTGGGGGTGGCACACATGAGGATTGTACGAGCCGAGCGTGACAAACCCCCCCCCCCAAAGGCGCATACATGGGGCGCGCCCGAGGGGAGGCGACGGACGAGACGAGGGAACAGGACCTGAAAGACAAAAGCAACAAAACATCAAAACAGAAACACAAAACAGCACAGGGGCAGAATCCAAGACAACAGGACAGGAAATGCAGACAAGCAAAAGTAGAAGGGAGACACTGAGGGAACACCTACAGGTGACACGAAGGGGCCAGGAGTGAACGGAGGAGGAACAGAGGGACAAGGAGCAGACACAGGCGGGACGAAAGGAGGAGGAGCAGACAGGGGAGACCAAACAGGAACGGACGGGGGACAAAAGGGAGCCCAAGGGAGCCCAGGTGAGCGGGAGCAGGAAGGAACCACACAAAGACCAAGGGAACGGGACGAGGGAGAGACAGAGGAGACACGGAGGGAGCAGGAGGGAACACCGGCGAAGGCAGACAGGAGGGGGAAGCACACACCTGCCAGATGGTCCACATTTTTCCTCACTCCCAGCTCTGTGCTAGACAGTCACATTTTTGCTCCCTCCCCAAACCTGTCTGTGGGGTTCAAAGGGCTCAATTGGGTAACACTGCAAGAGAGATAGCAGTTCATCTGCATCATGTGGCTGGGTGGTGGAAGAAAACTAATTGACAGAGAAAGACATGCAAATGGCTCAAACAGTTCTACCAAGAGACCGACTACTGATAGCCCACTCCTAATGATAATATTTCACAATAAATACTTTATTGATCCCTATGGGGCAATCTTTATGCCTCCCCAACTTGTTCTTTGCAGGTGAGAGCAAACTGGCAGTGAAGGACAGCCACCTGTAGTGGCACCCAGGGAGCTGGGGGGTTAAGAGCCTTGCTCAAGGACCCGCAGATGTCCAGAGGCTGGGCTTGAACCAGCAACCTTCTGATCACAAGCACAGAGACTGAGCCACACACTGCCACCATGAAAATCCATATCTGTGGGTCCCTGGGGACCAGGCTGGGTAACACTGCTATAGAGTGTCACCACACTGCCGCCAGCACTCTGGATCTGCTGCTGCTCCAGCTGATTGACGGGTAGCTGCGTTTCTCCTTCAGCACCCTGGATAGTGGCCACCTGTCAAAATTTCAGCAGCCATCTTGTCGCTTGGAAAATCAAAAGCCCCAAGCCAGGCCTCACCCCTGATTGCACCCACATGAAGAGCACTAATTGACCCAGCTGGCTCCACGTTCCTGGAGGCTTAAAGAAGAAGGAAAGGGCAGCCCGAGCAGGACAGAGGGGGGAGAGTGTGGCAGTATTGCGTAAACCCTGGATTTAGCAATGCTAAGCCCTGTATAGCCCACCTAACAGTTGGTTGCCCTAAATTAACTGGCTCCCAGCTCATCTCCCCACAGCTCTCTCTGACATCTCTCTTTCTCTCTCACCCAGACAAAACTGGGAATGAGTCGATGTGTCTGGCAAGCAGCCGTGTCTGCGGTCCCCTCCTTTTCGACGGGGCTTTTCTGGAACCCTCTGCTGGACCATAAAAACCCACTTCCTAACCCCCCCCTATTGGTGTTGATTTGTGAGACCAGTTCTCAATAAAACTCATCTAGACAGGGCACTCACCCGTGACAACCTCTGTGCCTGTTTCCGACTCAGTATAATACTATGATTTAAGATATTTACATATTTATCAGACGCTTTATTATATTTTTGAAAAGCAGAGTCAGCCAATCACTGGAGCAACTGGGGGTTAAGGGTCTTGCTCAGGGGCCCAACAATAAAATCACTCTTCCAACCATGGGATTGGAACCAGCAACCTTCCGACGACAGACCAAGATATTTACTCATAGAAGCATATATGTCTGAATGTATACAATTATTTTGGGTTTGAAAGTGATTGAATAATTGAGGTTAAAAAGGAATTTAGTGCTTTTTTGCCCTTCTTGCAAAATTTTGTTGGTTTTGCTTAGAGACTGGAGTGCTGCTTCCGAAAAGAGGTATTTCAAACTTACTATAAAGTTTGATGCCGAGTGATGGGGCCCTAAAATATTTGCAAGACAATTAGATTGGTCTGGGTCTGGCTTGGGGGCCCAGTACGATTTTTTCATCGGGCCCAAAAATTTCCAGCAGCACCCCTGCACAGACGTAAACAACCTGAGAAGCTGACTGTCAGCCTGCGGAATGTTCGCCACATGCTAATTACTTATTTGCTGCATTTTGTCATACATATCAGATACTACTTACTGTGATGACTGCATGCATACAGTGTATTTGCTTGTATCGTAAGAATGCATTAAATTCAAGATAAGAAGAAATGGAAAAGAATTCCTAAATACTTTTTTTTTTCTCCCGTATAGTAAGACCTTCTTGTTTTTGGGAAGGCATTATATATGATGGATGAAAACAGACATCTTGAATGTAGTTAGACTCCAGCTGGGTGACATCTGGCAGGTGGCAGTAAGCACAGCCTTTTAATTTGTCATGTAGACTTTTGTTTTGCATCAAGGGGCTTGAAGAAAAGAGTACTGAGCAACAAAATGTTGCCATGGAAACAGTTTCCATCAAACCAGCCATCCATATTCCAGCTCTTGTCATATTTTGTTCCCGGAGCAGACACCTTTCACATGGGCTCGACAAACTTCAGACTGTGGATATCTGAACACCAAGTCCAAATCGTGTTGTTAAGAACAATAACAAGTTTCCAAGATGCACTTGAGATATTACAGTGAAAAACAGTTCTGACTATAGCTGAATTCCCACTCCAGCACAGTGGCTAGGGCGTGGGGGGGCTTTTGGGCTCCAAATCCGCATCAGGATGGATACGTTCAGGATAGAACACTACCTTCCTTCACACGCGTTTTATTTCAGCGTAATACACGTTTTTTTCGCCTTAAATTGACGAAATCCTGGTTTATAAAGCACTGTGGACAAATGATTAGGTTATGACAAAATGCCTTTTAAGCCTTACTCAAAAATACCCAAAAGAATGAGTTTATGTTATTTCTAAGGAAGCTGGCTGACATTAAAAAAACACTAGAGATGCTAAGTAGTACCTTACTCGCAGAAACAGGCGCAGACTATAACCACAAAGCGAACCCCATGTTTAAACGCATATCAAAAACTTAAATGCACTAAGGTGGAGATGTATTGCTTTTTACCACGTTGCCCACGCCCTCCGGCCTGCACGCCGTCTCGTTGCTAAGGACGCGCTACCGTTACTACGTCGGGGAAGTGCGCGGCTTGTTCTGGGACTGTACTAAAATAGCCTCGCTATTTAAAACGTGCTTGGCCTGCTTATTAGATGCGTCTGTGAGTGATACTTATTCATTTTGCCCTGCCTTTAGGGTTCGGTGTGAACATGTACCCTAAAAGCTGAGAGGGCCAATGGAAAACGGGTAAAAATCACGGTATGCCCGGACGGGGCCGTCATCAGCTACTGAATCCTTACGGGAATAGACGTGGCTTTGAACATAGGAAGGATAGCATGAAAAAGAAATCATTTTAAAAAGTCTGATTTTGAATATTTTTTGCTCTAAAACTAAGCTATAATAACCAGTCATCCACTTAACTGGTTAATCTGTATGTTTGGTTTTTGACTTTGTCAGGTAGTTTGGCACGTGGCCAGTCTTTTAATTACTACCGCTTTTGTTGAATTCGCTTTCAGAGTGCATGTTACAGTTATTTTTAAATGTATTTTCCTTAGGCCCTTCAGCATACAAGTTTGCAGCCGATATGTGAAATGAACGCGTTGAGAAACAAAAACATGGTCCTGGCTCTGTCTCCGCTTGCATTGATTTTACATCCATGAGCTCGCTGAGCACCTTGAAGGAAACGCTATATGTTCAATGCCGCTGTTTCAGGATGTACTGCACCATTGCTGGGGGGTAACGTTGGAATGTGATGCTGAGACCCATTTCGCTTTAATCTCTTTATCGTTAAGATGATTTGCTCTGATTATCAATAAAACGGTCTGTGTCGTACAAACAGGAGCTCAGCTATGCCGTATTTTATATAGTGGTGTCTTTTGCACAGGGAGTTTCTAAATCCTGGGCTAGCTTTGACTTTGGAGACCCCCACGGTCCCACAAAAGTTTTGCCGACTGGTGGGGGTGCCCGACGCAAAATACCTGATGACCAGTATATAGCCCCATGATTGAATCTGATTTCTTTAATCTTTGTAAAAACGACAATGCGTACACACTATTTACATATAAGCACGATTTGCATAAGAGACTAACAAATATTATATATATATATATGTATATTGTTAATTTTTAATTAACCGACAGCAGAATAATGCAGGTTCCAGTGTAATTGCTACCAGTGAAGCTGTTCCCAGATCGGCCCAGGATGCCGTCCCCAACAGCCATGCTGAGCGCTATGCACTCTTTCCTGCATTTTTCAGTATGAGCAGCACTAAGCCGCCTGCAGAAACGCCGTAAAATAATCTTCTCTGATGACTTTTCCTTCACTGTGTTTTTTTCCCTTTTTTCCAATGGACCCGTGCAGAGTCTATTGAAAATGAGGGAAATTATAAAGCCCCCAAGAGTCCCAATTTCCATTGAAAATCAAGGGTAATGCACTGCTGCCCGCCTGTGTTACGAGTTTGCAGTCTTCGTGTTGTCATGGAGATTTTTTTTCAGCTGGGTAATATTTCTTACAGAAAATAATTATTCAGTTCACAAGATAAATGGATATCCTATGTATAAAATGGCTGTATTCATTATACGTGTATATACGTAGTTTATTCAGTTTGCCGGAAATAAAACGTTTTTTTATGATTGTGTTGATTGGCGTTGTTTCTTTGTGATTTGTTCTCACAATCGATCTTGCGTTTCCCTTTTTTTTTTATAATTGGCCACTTAATATACGCTTTTCTTTTGGAATGGCATTGTTTTGTATGTTGGTGTCTTCGGTTTGTAGTGTGTCGCATTTACATTTGTTAAGACCTTAAAGACGGCGATAACCGCAGGACCAGGCATTCTGACCACGAAGGACGGCAGTTTCTAACTAGAGTGAAATTGTGGATGGGGCGATGGAAGGGGACGAGTGGAGGTACTGGGCACGTTCAGGTGAAGTAGATCTACCTTCAGGCATGAGGCTCTATACCCACAATCCACTTCATTCACTAAATGCATGCATTTCGGACATACAAAGAGATGGGAAACTCCATTAATCTCCTAACCACTTATGCAGTACAGTGTCCGTGTCCGTGTGTGTGTGTGTGTGTGTGTGTGGGGGGGGGGGGGGGGGGGGGAATCAAGGCCGCGATTTCCCCCCTTCATTTTTTTACTCTTAATAATTTGGGTTGTTGTTTTAAAAATTTCTTT
>JAABNY020000012.1:319473-336615 GCA_015164015.2 Brevimyrus niger
AGGTCTGGGGTCCCTGTCTTCCTGCCCCCGATGCCAGGTGGTAAGGTCTGGGGTCCCTGTCTTCCTGCCCCCGATGCCGGGTGGTAAGGTCTGGGGTCCCTGTCTTCCTGCCCCCGATGCCGGGTGGTAAGGTCTGGGGTCCCTGTCTTCCTGCCCCCGATGCCAGGTGGTAAGGTCTGGGGTCCCTGTCTTCCTGCCCCCGATGCTGGGTGGTAAGGACTGGGGTCCCTGTCTTCCTGTCCCCGATGCCAGGTGAGTGATCAAACTCTTTTCCAATTTTTCCTTTCACCTCAGCAATATTACTATTATGTGCTATCAGGTCAGTGTTGTCTCCAGGCTACCATATAGACAACATTCTTCCAGAATATTCTGTCTTCGGTCAAGTTATTTTGCATCCAAATGGCTTGTTAATTAATGAGACAGTTGAGTCGATCTTCTCACTGCTCATCATCTTCCTCATTTATGTTCCATTGTCCAAAGCGGGCTGATCTTCTCCAGTGCTCTGGGTTTTCTAATAACATGCCCAGTATAAGATGTGCTTAGTCTAGTGAGCGGTGCCTCTGGTGAAATTTTCAAAGAATATGAAAATAAAGCATAGTTAAAGGTAGTGAAGAAAACCTCACTTTTCCACCCAAAGCACAGCCCCCTATTTTATACCTTTGTGTGTATACACCATGCAGTGCATCTTAACTGCAGATGATATGTTGAAATATATTTAAAAATGCATATCTAAATATTTCTTTTAAGGTATAAATTGGCATGAACTGGAGTGTCTTAAAAAAACAATAATTCCTGCTTAAAACGGCACTCATTTTAGCTGTAATTGACCGTGTTGTTTTTTCAGACACTCCGATCGTTCACTGAATTAGTTTTAGTCCGATTTAATGCTACCTGGCCTGTAGCATCCTTTCCCAAATCAAAGATGGCAGATATTGTGTAGCAGTGCACAGCTTTTAAGTCCTTACGGTTTTAACTTATGCTACTATGCGTTGCAGTTAATAGATTTTTTTATGAGGAGGATCCGTGCTTTATGAGAGGGGGGGCACCTGGCATCAGGAGCCAGCCACTAGGGCGGCACTCATGGTGCCCTGGGTGTGTCTTTTATCTGAGAAATTGCATGCCTGTTTAGGGAGTTAGTTGATTTTCCTGGCTATAAAATCCTCCCCCTGCAGTACATTTAAGTGGAATGGTGGCATTTTTTTTTTTTCCTGCAGACAGGTGGAGGCTTGAGAAATTAAGCGGAACAGGTTGTTCCCCATGAACACCACAGGCCCTAATAGCCAGGGGACGCGCCATGGCAGTGACCCGGATCCCCCCCCCCCCCCCTCTGTTTATTGATGACCGTGGACGCATGGTAATGATGCTGTCAGCCACGGCACAGGCTTAGAGAACGGGGGGGGGCGTCACTCTACATTATTGATAGAACCCCAGGGAGGCGTGAAAGTGTGCCTGGGTGTATGGGAAATCAGGGGGGCAGCAGGGGCGGGGGCGATGGGGGCCCTGCTGCCCCGGCACAATGCACGCTTCCAGAGAGTTCTGTGAGCTTAGTCGGACAGCCAAGAGGCTAGTTATTGAACCAAGACCATGACAGGTGTGGGAAACCACCAGGAGAGAAGGGAGAGGTCCTCCTGCCCTCTGCCCAGGATGCAAGATGCTCTAATCTGCCGTCTGAGCAGGTGTGGGCTCACTGTGGGCAGTAGGTAGGGGAGGGGGGGGGCTCACCGCGTGTATTGTATTATACAGACGGTAGTATATTCAGTTCAGTTCAATTCATATTTATTTATGTAGTGCATTTTCACAATATGACATTGACTCAAAGTGCTTTATATTGCCCCCGCCCAGTGCCCCCTACTGAGCAAGCCAGAGGCGACAGTGGCAAGGAAAAACTCCCTAGGAGGAAGAAACCTTGGGAGTAACCAGACTCAGAGGGGGAGCCCTTCCTCCAGGGGCCGGCAGAGGAAGTCAATGTCGGTGTGCTTGATTTATTAACAAACTGAGCCCAGACAGGAGTCCAAGTTCATCGATCGGGAATTCCCCTGGACGTGACAGCTGAAGTCAAGACCTCTCCTCACCCCGCGCTGCTCCCTTCTTCTTTCACCACCATAATATTCCTCTCTCGCTCCAACATTCTGCGCTGCTGAAGTTCTCATGGGTTCTTGCTGTGACCCGTCAGGCGGGCCGGTTCCAAGGATCCGATTGGAGCACTCCTGGGGGGTAATGGCTAAGCCTGGGAAGCGGAGATGGTGGAACAATGTCAGGATGTCAAGTTTGATGTCTCCTTCTGGAGCAGGGCACTCCTTGCTAAGAAATCTATTCTGCCCCCCAGCGAGAAGCCACAGACTGAACACCGATACGGCTGTATAACTCTTTAATACATTTAATTGGCTTGTGTGCAGCTTGACAACGTAAACAATTAAGCAGGCAATTTGTTCTGATTTTACAGTGAAAGTTGGGCTTATGTCAAATGTGCATTAAATGTCTTACAAATACTAGGTAAATGTATTACTATGGGCAAACAATAGGAAGATATCTGCAAATTTTCTGAACGTACGGATCCTGGTAGTTTAAGGTTGTAGCTAAAAGCTGTTTTATTACAAATTTAATGGTGTTAGTTGTGGTCACATCTGCATCCGGATTGTTACAATAAATGTGTGGTTTAAATCCATGTGGCAAATAAACCAGTGAAATGGCCGTCGTGGGAGGCGATGTTCTCGAGGTCTTTGAAGGACCTTTTACTGTAGTGGTGCAGCTTCCCACAGAGGATGGAGACAGTGCTGCAGGTGAGTAGGGACGTGGATGAGGCCTGAAAATCTGTTACTGCACCCCAGTGTGGAAAAACGTCTCAAAATGACGTCCCCACTGAATTAATATGATATGCCTAGTGAGGATTGCAGTGTAGCTCATTGGTTCATACTGAGTATGTATTGCATATAGCTGGTTAGCCGTTTTTGGCCTGCGATTCAATTGTATACTTTACTGGCCTGATTCAGCTTCAGCGCCACAGTGGGGTACATACTGGGTCAGTGGTCACACACCAGCAACATCCGGTTTAGGTTAGGGAAAGTCCAGGTCCTACACCAATATACCACCTTTTGCTGAGTTGCAAGTTATTTTTTTTTTTGCCCATATTCAGTTTTTAATATATTAAATGTAAATAGCATTTTCGATGGACTGGGTATGCACCAGGGGCAGCTTGGATGGGATAAGCTCCGGTCTCGCCGTGACTGGATATGCTGTTATGGAAAGTGCAGGCATGCATGGGCGGAAATAAAACATATTTTAAAATAAGCCTGCTGTGGTCCAGGAGTGTAGTTTTGTAGTAAAATTCACTCCACTGGTCTGTCTGTCTGACATGTGTGTACTTCTGTGCATGTGGGCCGTGACCTATCGAATGTCTTCTGAACCAGAGCAATCTGACAGCTACACAAGGATATGTTTTAAAATATAAAAAATCTGTCGGCCCTGTACTGCTAAGACATAAACTATAACCATAGAAGGTATCAGGATTTTGATAACTTGTGTTTTAGTTAAAAATAATGCATCGGCTATGCCTGTTCCAGAAATGTGAGGTCGCTCGTGTTGATATGGGTTCTGGTTCTGCTTCTAAGGTGAAAACGGCCGGCTTCTACAAATAGTGGCTGCTGTCTGACTTGTCGACACCTTCCCAGCTTCTTCAAACCTCCTGAAGATGTTCAAGGATATGAAGGAGATATCGGTTCCAATGCCATTGTAAGACATCCATGCATCATCTCGTGTGTACGTTGACTTTATAATGGATTGCAAAAATGACAGCACTGTATCAGCCATTAAATATTAATCCAGCGATATGATTTACTTTCATAGGAGAAGCAATTTGCGTATGAAATGTTTTAAATGCTTAATATGTTTGCTCTAGTTGTGTAACCGTATGGATACTTCTTGATATCAAATCTTGAATGTTTTTTTCTCATTTATCTTATAATTCATGTGGAAGAAAAAAGGGTATTAGATTAAGTAGTTTATAGTAGTTTAAAAATGAGATGTGTCTTTGAGTCACAGGAGGACCGAATGAAACTTGTCATCTTTGGAGGTCAGGCTGCGCAGTTGAGACTTTAATGTGCGGATATCCTTGGTGGGGAAGATAAACTGCAGCTTCTTTCACTCTCCCCTGGGATCTGCTGTTTACATGCAGCTGAAGCTTCAGTGAAGTTCTCAAAGATTTTTACTCTCCGGAGAAAAACCTGAGAGATGCGAGTCAAAACACCGTGCCTCGCCTCTGAGACGGAAGGGGGGGGGGAGGAAATCAGAGATGCCATTGCAGCTTCTTTTTAATCTCCCCTGGGAGGGCCCTCCTGGGACTCGCGTCCATATCCTTAACTAATCGACCAGCCCCCGCTAAACGATAATTCATCATTGATCTCGAACCGTAGTCTAAGCATAGCTGTAGGTGTGTTCGGAGAAAAACGACAGCGGAGCATCTTGACGTGAGGGAGAGGCGTTGAAGGGAGAAATACCGGCTGGCCGGGAGTCTTGCGGCATTGCGCAAGATGGTGAAATGTCAGTTCTCCCTCTTCACATGCAGCGGGTTCGAGGTTATTAGTCACCTTTTGATGGAGAGAGTCTTTGAAAGCCTGTACTCCAGAGGCCCCGCCCCCACCTCTGTGGCTAAATCCGGCTTTGCGCGGGCAGACCCACCGATCCCCGAGGGGCACCGTGAGTCTGGAAGCGGATCAGACGGCGCGGGACTTGGGATCGCCCCCCCCAGCTACCTGGATGGTGAGAGGAGATAATAACCGCACAGATTTGTCTCACCCATCTGCTTAAAGATCCCCGTGTAGCTGTCGCCGCTCCTTCTCCTATGCAAATGCGGCCCGGTGCTGACATCAAAGCGCATGCCGAACCGCACATGGCCGCCCTTGAAATGCCGCGGCCGTAGCGCGGCCTGTCCACCGGGGGGCGGCGGGCGTGACAAAATGCCTCTCGCCTTTGTTCTCGCCACTTGGCCGCACAGTGCTCTGAGTGGCCCCTGTTTTGGGAGCGGGTCACGGGCGTTTAGAGTTTACAGGGGAATACCTGTCCGTCAGTCACACTTAAATCCGAGGGAGAATGCGGAATTGGATTAATGTGCTGAATCGGGAGACTTAAGGCCTGTAACAAGCTTTCGGTGGCTTCCCTAGCGTATGATATTAACCCGCCCCCAGCCTGCCACTTGGCGTAACATAAACCGATAGCAGCATTTAAGTACGGCTAACTACCCGATTCCCCCGGGGCTGGTGGTTCAAATGCAGGCCCAGTTGTGTGAGCGGGGACTCGGGGTGTGTGCGAGCCCGGGGGCAGCCCAGTGTGCCGTCCAGGGCGTGTGCAGCCTTACACCTTATGCTTCTGCGGAACCAGCCATAAATGGGTAAGAGGTTATTGAGCGTCCATGGATGGGTTAGAAGGTCATAAGAGGAACTAATTATTTCCGTAATGTGAGAAGTATGGATACTGTTGCAAATGCATGAGCCCAAGAATGCAGTCGGAAGTGCAGTGGGACTAAAATGCGGTAAGAAAAACATAATGCACTTGTCATAAATATGAATGCAGATCATTAGATCGTTAGAAGGGCGTGGCTTTTTCCACGCTGAATGTCTGCTACTCGACCGCCCCGAGGTCTCTGCCTTCTCTATGCGTCAGTGAGGTGTAACATGCATTAAAGTACCTACCTGCATAACTGCCTTTCAGAAAAATCATATAAAGGCCGGACACAAAGGAAGTTCACCGTGCTTCCATTAGTAATCAAGTGAGTTAAAAAAAAATATAAGCATATATATTGTCTTTTTCTCTTCAAAAAATGTGCGACTGCTCAATAATATGATATTGAATAACTGATCTCCAGGTTCCACTCATTTCCTATCCCGCTTATCTGCTACAATGTGGTGAACTTCTCTGACTTTTTAATGCTAACTTTGTTCAGTTTGAGCAGCAGGCGTTGTTGTACGGCGGAGGACTGAAAATCACACTAATTACACTCGTGTATGGGGGCCTGATATCCTTCCTCGGCTGCCGAAAGAAGAAGGAGCGTGTCGCGACACGAGGTGTATCTCTCATTTGGCTGGTCGTGTTGCTGCTTTGTTTACAGTCGTCTTGGTAGAGCGCATAAGCCGCGGTAAAACCAGTCCATTTGGCATCACTCCAGTCCCGAGCGCTCTGCACGGGAGGACGCTTGTTCTGTGAGCTGAACACCAGCAGATCAGGACAGGGGGCATCTCGGCTAGGAGGTCCCCCAAAGCACGGTTATGTTTCCGCACAAGCAGCATGTTTGTGAGAAATGAAACACCACTCCAAACAGTCGACATCTGCACTTGTGTTAACACGTACCCTGGTTCTCATGGTACAACGTCACACGATCAGCCACTCGGCCAAGACAGCCTTCCGTTAATGTTCATTTTCCGTTTTCACTCTCATTTCACTCTCATGTTCTCTCATAATCTGTGTACTGAAGGGTTTGCTTTCACAGTGTTGTTCCTTCCAAACACCTGTAACTGCAAAAATATCTTGGTGTTTTCAGTTGTAAGGGTTGGCTTTATGGTTTCATGACTTATGTAGTTCAGTAATAATATTTAGCAATATTAAAATGCATTCATTTTGTGATACCTAACCTGATCATGCAGTTTCATTAGAGAATAATGAGTTGAAGTTATATACACCTACTTAAAAATGCTGAAATCATTTCAAATGAATGCTACCATGCTTACTCACTAGCATACGTCATTTAATTCCATCATATCATGGACCTTGATGTCATATGTTTTTAGTGTTTTGTCCTTGATTGCTTTTATGCAAAAGATACAACTTGAGATAATTATGATTAGTCCGTGGTCTCGCACCTTGGCCTCAAACTCCCAGGGTTCGAATGCCACTCAAGGTCCTTGTACCTTTCTAACATGTGCCACAGTTCGAAGGCATGAGGTGTCTACATATCCGGTCCCTGTAAAGGCTCCGGGCTCAACACAATCCCTGTTCTGGATAAGTAGTTTGGGGAGATGGATGGAATATGACTTTTTGATAAGATACATTTATCCCTTTATATGCAACTTTTATCAAATCTTCAAATTTTCGTACACCGGAGATGCATTTGAAGAGGGGTATCGTGTAATAAATGACCTACTATTGCATGCTCTTGCAGAAAGACAGTTCAGGACAGATGGGTGTAATTGTGATCAGTGTCATCCTACTCTGTGGCAATGTCCTTGTTTCCATCTCATTTAAATATCAATAACTTGCTGTCAGGTTAAAGACACGTTATCCTGAAATGTCCCGTTTTCCTGAAAGCTAGCTGTGCCTGACCTTGTCAGTGATTGTTTTTATAGCTGGAACAATTACCTCAGCAGAACTCAAGGTGATAAATATTTGATATCAGTCTCCATTAAAGAAAAAAAAAAATCGCATTTCTCTGGGAGAAGATGAAAGATGCTGTCTCTCAGCTGTCTGGTATGTTTGTGATAGTACACTTGGGAGTAGATTTATCGTGTGATATGCGGGCTTGCCTGTCTGCTCTTCGAGATGTTTTTTAAAGATTTAAAAGAGGCGTTTTATGGCTTTTTTAAAAAAACCTTGCAGATCTGTGATAAAATCACCCAGAAACACATTTTTTTTTTGTAGGTGAGAGTTTTGATTATATCAGAATGATTATTAATTAGATAATAGTCTTTTGACAAGGATTTAAAAACTGCGCAGCCCGTCAACACAATTTCAAAATGTACGTGGGACTTTACCATATTTAATTATGGTATTTTGACCTGAAGTGACTGTGTGAAATAATGTGGGATGGTAGTAACCACAGTATAGAGTGTGTGGGTGTATAGAGTAT
The DNA here is from genome assembly GCA_015164015.2 of Brevimyrus niger. Taxonomy (NCBI): domain Eukaryota; kingdom Metazoa; phylum Chordata; class Actinopteri; order Osteoglossiformes; family Mormyridae; genus Brevimyrus; species Brevimyrus niger. The sequence goes on from JAABNY020000012.1 coordinate 327,305, forward strand.
AATCTAAAAAGGTTTTTTTTATCCTCTATTCTATATTGTTTCTTCCCATAGATGTGTCTGACAAATAAGGTTAATTGAAGTGTGGCTTAGCTAGAGCAGAAAGTCTTGCTATTGTAGTTTAGTTAATGATGTGTTTGAGCCATTGTAACTTGTTGTTCACTATTATATGTCACACTGTGGTAAATGCTGTTGCAGTCGTTCATTTGTGCACTAATAGCGAAGATTGTTATTTTTGCCTTGAGATGGGATGGTATATCATCTAGCGTATACCCTTCCTCAGTGCTTCCCAACCCCGTGCCCTGGGGATCCACAGATGGTTTATTCCTTAGCTCCCTCCCAGCTCCCAGATAGACAGTCCACATTTTTGCTTCCTCCCACTTCCATACCGACTGGGAGCAAAAATATATGGGAGCAATCTCTCAGATAGTCTGTGGGTCCCCGAGGACTGTGTTGGGAAACACTGCTCTACCTTGTGCTTCTTGGGCACCAGGCTTGCAGTACTAGATCTATGGATGATTGTAATTTGCTGCTCCAGGGTCAAATCTATTGGAATGGCTGCAGCTGTCCTTGGAAATTGCCCCCCTTCTGCCCCCTCCCGCCTACACCTTCCTGTGTTCCTTGTGTTCTCTTGGCTTGACTGTCACATGCTGATGACCTCTTGGCACACTGCTCGTTTGAGATGATTGGTCTGCTGCAATGCCCTTCTTCTGCCACCAGGGGTCGTGCTTGGTTTAGGTTTGACATCAGAATTTTGCCATTAGGGATCTGTCCCATGGTAGTGCCATACTACTCGATATCGGTTTCTGCTGAATTGCTGTAATACACCGCACTATCCTCTAGAACAGTGTTTCCCAATCCGGTCTTTGGGGACCCACAGACAGTTCACGTTTTTCCTTCCTCCCATAAATGTGGACTGGCTGGCAGGGAGCTCGAAGGGAGCAAAAACATGGACTGACTGTGGGATCCTGAGGACTGGACTGGGAAACACTGCTTTAGAAAAAAAATATTAATATATTTTTTTCGAGTGGGGAGGAGGGGGGTTATATTTTGTGCAAAATTCTAAGTCTATTTGGCCTTTAGGAAAGATAACATAAACCTCTTAATTATTCCACTAATGGTTTTTTTCTGCTACACAGTTTTATTGTAATATTTGGCAGGGATCTTTATTTTAGTTCATTGTGTTTTGACAGGTCGTTGTATAGCTTGCTTGACTGGACTGGAAAAAGTTTGTTCTCAGTTTACATAAAGGAATATTCCCATATGTGGCATTATTCGACCTCTGCATTAAAGGTACTGCAGGAAACAGTTCCTTTGTAAAACTTGTCCTCTCCGTCATGGCAGCTGCCTCTTCCGTATGTGTCTAAAACTTTTCTTTTCATTCTTGGGCAATATCGACTCTTCCATTTGACAAGCATTCCCAGCTGTCCTTGGATTTGGGGGAGATTTTCTCAAGCGCCGTCGGATTTTCATGCTGAGCGATCGTCGTCCTGCATTTCTAAGAAAATTCATGAACCGCAATTTGGTAGGACTTTGGATTTCTACCTTTTCATTTTCCCGTTCAGTTTAGCGTGCTCTGGGTTACCGTAATGCCAAAATCTCCTTCCTGTATTCCAACACCTGCCATCTTTTTTTGTAGATTCTCCGTCGGAACTACTCCCAGCGACGCGGCCTGTCCCCGCACGTGCTGATGGGATACAGTTAGCGTGGACGCTCATGCTAAATCCCTAGTTCTATCAGTAATGTGTAATGCTAAATGTTAGACATTGCTACACTTTTTGGGACCTCAAGTAGGTAACAACTGTTTATGCGTATTTTATTTACACTTTCACTTTATTTACCATTGCACCGACAATGGTAAACCGATGGGTTTCAGTGACACACGAAGGAAAAAAAACACCACACTGCTTGTAATTCTCTACAAGATAACAACTGCATGTTGGGGGGGGGGGTGTAGAAAGTCATTTTAGGAGATTTCTTGAATTATATAATATAATATAATAATAATAATAAAAAACATAATAATAAAATGACATTAAGTTTTACATTGAATTATACATTTCAAATCTGCTTTGCTGAGCACGCCGGAGCATCTCCACGTTGGGACCCTCTGCATGAAAATGAATCAGGTTCAGTTCGGCTGCAGAAGTTCTTTTTTTAACGGTTGAATTGTGAGCCGGAGGGTGAAAAACAGGGACAGAGCAGAGCAGAGCTGCAGGGGATGCTGCCTCATCTGTGACTGAGCCTGTGTTTCAGTTACACTTCAATAAAACTACTGTGCATTTTTTCCGCTTTTAATTCATAACCCCTTATAGACACGGTCTGGACTGTTATCCTTATAATCATTATAACTTATGCTCGATCACCTCATTATTAGCTGTCGATGTAACCTACTACAGGAGGCATTTCTCCAAGACATCCTGTCTGATACACAAAGCCATGAAGCGATGAGCTTCTTCATGTTGTTACCAGCTGCCCTCTTCTGTTTTTCAATGGTCGTCTCCAACAAACAACTTGCATTCATGTGTCCATTAATATGGCAGCGCATTCAGACCATCGGTTGTTCAAGGGTTGCAATAACAAGGCTCTAAGGGGCCTCGAACCCACAGCCCCTGGGCATCACGATCACAAGCATGCGGTGCCTTACCCGGCCATCTCTCGCCTAGATAGCTTACGTCTACTGGTTTAGGGAGGGGAAGGCATGCCTGCCAGTCAGCATGGAGAGAACAGAGGCCTCCGCTGGCCCAGCAAATACCAGGAAGTTCAAAGAGTTTCAGTGGATTTTATAGTCGATCCGATCACACATTTATATTGACAGGCTGGTCCGCGCTTCAGAAATTCTACACCATGCTTAATCACTTGGCTTTGCATTATTTATAAGCTATAATTTATCACAGTCCTTTTAATCTTTTTTTAATGTGTCTTATATATTTATACATATTTGTGTGTGTGTGTGTGTGTGTGTGTGTGTGTAACATGCGCCGTGTGTATATGGTGTATATGTGCTGTATATAAATGTTTTTTGAGTAAATATGCATAGTGATATCCCGTTTTCACAGTGTTTGAAAGTCATTGGCAGATCTCGTTTTTTTTTTTTTTTTTTTTTTAATTACAGGTTGTACATCTTTTTTTTTGTTATAAACTCTAGGTCAAACCAACAAGGTGACATACTTGATATGTAGATATCAAATACACAGCTTTTGTCTTTTTTCAGTCAGCAAGATGTTGGTTATAGCTGCCAAATGTTTGAACCAGAATATCCTGTCTTGAAATTTGAGACATTACACCTTCTGGTGGCTGGTTTTCTTCATGATGTTTGTTCAGTGTGGCTAGATAGAAAGCAAACATGCAGCAGTGTTCAAAGCAGCAGCTTTGGACGTTAGAAAAACCATTAGCCAAATTAGAGAAAGTGAAGCGCTGGAATTTACATATTTCATATTTCATGAACGTCTCTTTTATATATCATCACAGTCCATTGCTAAATAATTAGTAATGGAAGAAGGATGTGTGGTTTTCTGTTATATACTGTATGATAGTAACTGTGATTTAAATGTACACAATAATAATTTTTAAGAATTGTATATAGGACAAATGAAGGATTGACTCTAAGGGTTGTTTTGCATGTCAAAGCCTTCTGTATGCAACTTGGTTAAAAAACAACGATCGATTAATTTTCCATTTCTTTGCCCTCTCTGCAGTCACAACAGAACGCCATTGGTTGGCCATCTGTCCGCATCGGGGTTGTGGAATGTGAATTCAGATGTGCTGTGTAGTTTATCCCGTCTCCTTAAATCCGAGTCTCACCATTTACATTTTGCTAAACACCTAACCTGATACATGTGTTTGGATCAGGTAGTGTTTGGATACATATTAGGCTTATATTTACATATATTCAAAACACAAAGAAATACATATTAGAGGTAAAACTAGTTAAACAGGATTAATAAGACAACTTGAGGCATATAAGAGGAAGGAAGCATGTTTCCGTACGTGACCAGAAAAACATGTGGTATGACAAAGTATAGTGATTTCTAAATGTGTTTATTACTGGTGATTTAAGGCGCATTATTTGAACCTGCATACAGAATCATTCAGAATTCACTTTTCTTTGTACAATATCAGGTTGAAACAGTCTATGGTAGTTTTTTTGTACTTAAACTGACCTGGTTTTAATAAAGGTCTGGAGCAGCATGCTTTATTGATCACCAAGTGATACTGGGACTTTAGATGTTAAATGTTAAATTTCCATTGTAACTCACTTGAATCAGCCAACTGATTACTGCATGTATGAGATTTCCTTTGGCGAGGGAGAAGATGACCTGAATCACGTGGTAACCTGCTATCAGGTGGTACCGTCAGAGTTGATCGGTATTCAGGAAAGGCCAAATTAATGTTGCAGTTCTTTTCCTCCATTTTAGTTTCTACAAATTCCTATAACCATGGTTTAGATGAATGGTGACACTTCAAACACGATGATAATATGCTGTTTTTTATGTAAGATATTTTACTTCTGGCTAGCTGGTTTTCAGCTAGCTGCTAAGTTAATCTCGTCATTTTCTGGCCTCATCAAAGCAGGTTCTTGTTCTGTTCATACTTGCTTAGAAAATAGAATTACCTCTTTTTCATTTGCGAGATAAACTAATTTAGACGAGCGCATTATCGTTTAATATTTGTTGATGCCTCTGGCCAGCAAGACACCCTAAACACAAATGTAAACCAACATTTTTCTGTCATGTTACTAAATAATGAATATAAGTGTTACTATATTGTCAACATCTCGTGTCAGTTTCAGTCTGTGAAAGGCTGTATCGTCCTAAGCTTGTTTCCAGCGCGCTTAGCCTGTCGGCACTGTGTTGGTGAAAGGAAACCATCTTTTCTTTGTTGGATACATCTACATACACATTTCAGTCATTACACTGCTCAAGTGACCCATTTTCTAAGCTAAAAGATGGAGAGCGGTGACCAGTTTGAAAGTGGAGGACTGCAGTGATTTCAGCTACAGGGGTCATTTGAATGTCTTGTTAAATCCATTGTAACGCCAAAGCTTTTATGAATCAAGGCCTTTATGTCACATCAATATATAAGCCCTCATTGACATTTCGACATGTTTGACGTAATAATGGTGCTTCTGAATTTTATTTGCCACTATTTATTTACTTTATTTAAGGAAACTTTGGAATAGCTACATTTGAAAAATCGTCAAGTGTTTTAATTAAGGGTCTGTCGTGGGGCTGTTTTCTGTGATTCATGTGGGTGTCACTGGTCAACAATCGGCACTTAGCTCTGCCTGCTCGATACTAAGCGCGGCAAAATGAAAATGCCCTCGTGATTCATGGCAGTGAAGCTGGAATTGCGAGGTGTGAGCATAAAGCATGTTCCTCTGGCCAGGACAGGCTGCCGATCCAGACGCTGCCAAAATGCGATGAAGGCCACAGATGGGAGGCATCCGGCTCGGTCAGTCCGGGAGACCTAATTACACTTCAGAAGGCAGAGCTGCAGAAGCCCCGAATGTTTATTACCTGTCCGTGACGCTTCCACCCAAAAAGGCCCGTTCTGATGTGGCTGCTGAATCATAAAGCACTGTCCCCCCGGTACAGCAGTGCAGCTGAGGAGCCATGGCGCAGCAAGCTCCATGAAGGTGTTAAGGACGCTGGGGGGGGGGAGTCCCTGCTCACGCCCTGGGGTGAAGACTGGTGTCCCACCTAGGATTGAAACACAAGGGGAAAAAAAAAATCAGCAAAACACAACAGTTACTAAAAATAACCCTTCCCTCAACCCAAAGATGCTTTATTTATGATGGAAAATCCCAAAGTGGGCGGGATTCAACAATAGGAACCAAGCAGAACTGCCAATGAGAAGTAGGTTAAGCTAGTTGTTGATTGGTGCCACACGGCAGTCCCGCCTACTCCGAGTCTTAAAGCTTCCTTCTCCTGTTCTTATCAAACTGCATGTCGTTGGGAGAGCGGTTGTTGTTCTTGATGGCAGCGGCCCAGAGAGCGTGAGAGCGCTGCAGCTCGGCGTCCCGTGTATGCATCCCAGGACAGGCTCCAGATCACAGTGACCCTAATTAGATAAGCGGTTATTGAGCATGGATGGATTCCAGGCCTAGGAGGTGCCTCAGAGCAAGGTACTTAACCTGAATTTCTCCAGCGTCACATCCAGTCGTATAAATGGCTAAGAACTGTGGCCGATGTCACTTTAAATAAAGTGTCTGCTAAACGATACGATTAATAATGTAACGCACAATAATCAAATTAATTCTAATTAATTTGAATCCTCCCTAGCATTAAACACAGGTTCTGTGATGCTGCTTATATAAAATTTGTTAGATTTACATTAGCGCCTTCATAATGCCTGCGTAATGCACCTTCATAACACATATACTGTATAGAACATTCATAAGCAGCATGTAAACATACCTTACCAGCTGTAGTATACATTAATAACAAACATTATATGATAATAAACCTTATGATTGTATAATGATTGTTATAAATGTCTATTAAAGCTGTTAAGGTATGTTAGGATGTTAAGCTATACTTACAGTACATGCTGCTTATGAATGTTCTATGAATGCATTATGAAGGTACACTGATTGTACAGCGTTATGTAAAAACTATATCCGTAAAGTGCCTCTCCACCATTTTCATCTATCGTTCTCATTTTGCTCACCCCATATCAGCAGCAATATGTATAAACCATCTGGTTGGCATTTTGCAGATGTGAACAGTTAATATGATTAATATAATTAAATGCAGAGCTGTTAGTTCAACCTGTCTGACAGTATTTTAAAAAGCTTGTAAATTGTTCCATTATTGTGTCTGGGTTATCTTCAGGTTTACCTTAATGTGCCTGTGACTTATTCTCATAAATGGCAGGTAAATATACATTTATTTCTGTTTCAACGATGAGGTGGATTGTTTAGATTAAAATCAGGGGGTATTATTTTAATTGTCAAAGCTTTTATGTAATCTACTTATCAAGAGCAACTCGTGGATATTGTGTATAATAGAATGATATATTTGTGTATAATATAGTCTTGCTTTTCAAACAGTAGTTTGAAGTACAGTATTGTCAACAGCTTAATGTGTGCCTGAACCTGATTGTTATTGTCAAAGTCCTTAGGAGAACAACCAGAAAACTGACTCCAGTGGTGTGTGCTGCCCCTCAATCACAGGGAGGGCGACCCCGTTCGAGTGGGAAGACGGGGCCATAATCCTCACGCCGCACAAGCGGTTTTCGAGGAGTGAAGGTCGGCGCGGTCGCACCGGCTCGCCGAGCCCGCCTCGTTAATTCCCCCCCCCACAACCCCCACCCGGCTCATTGCTCTGCCGCTAAGCTCGGCGAGAAAGTTGACCCTGGGCTAATTTCCTCTAGCCTCTGCTCGTACCCTTTTAACGGGTTCCCAGAAGCCCCGGCTTGGCACGTGAATCCCACAGGCCTTCTTCATTAAGTCTCCCAACAAAAAAATAAGGACATCATTAAAGTCTCTGAGATTTGGCCTGCTTAATTAGCCTCTGCCTAGACTCCAGTAATAGACTGTATGTGGAGTCTTTCCCTGACTTCAGTCTGTTCACAGATTCTAATTTATTGCACTATATTAAACTGTCCCAGCTTAACAGCGAGGTTTTAGGGAAGGGCCGAGCTAACCAGCTTGCTGTAAATATGGAGTTTCTGATCCATCACTTACACTGGATATCATTCATAAAGGAAGGTGAGAGGTTTTCTTTAAGCAAGCGAAAAATCAATTAACTACAGGAGTTTATTTGGGGTTTCTTTTGAAAGAAAGGGGATGGAGATCAGACTGCCGAGCTTGGTCTTTCTGCACTGGTGCTGTGAGATTTTATTCGTCGCGGACGCTGAAGCCGCTGCCGGGACCTTTATGTTTCTTGGAAATATTGCATTTTATCAATTATATTAATAAAGTTGCTTCATCTGGTTTTGTGATCCAGATGGTATGAAAAAAATGCCGTTACATTTTATTGATCATCAGACCTACTTATCCTCGTTTCTGCATCCATGGGGCCTGGTTCTGGTTCTGATTCTGAGCTAATAAATGAGCGTCGCCTGGTTCCCAGCGGACTTCTCGGCGCTCCTAAGCCGGTGGTCTTTCTTGCACATTACCCTTGGACCAGGTGGTTTCTGTTTCTCCTCCACGTATTTTCTGGCTCATGGAGGCGTGAAGACGATGGCATTCCTGCTTCCATCTGGCTCCATCTCAAGCCTTATCAAGCAAAGCGTCGTGACTAATACCTTAACCGAACACTACATCCATTTATAATACTGTACCAAAGTCATCCATCCAGCCATTTTCTGAAACTGCTTGTCCTAATCAGGGTCGTGGGGGGGTTCGGGGCCTATGCTGAAGGCTAAGGGGACAAGGCAGGGAACAGCCCAGGATGGGGCACCAACCCGTGCCAAAGTTATGTATGTTAAAATATCTGCATGACCTCAATGCAAAAAAATTGAAGAACAGCAACCGATATTTAAAAATAACAGTAAGGACGTTACAGGAGATGGAGAGAACAATATTCTTTCGATTATAAATGTTTTTCACAGGATTTATTAACAATATTTCCTCTTATACAGGTTGTGTCACGCCAAGCACTTTTAGTGAAGCAGGTTATGCCTAATTATATTGAAATTCTGCACTCCTTCACGCACTCTTTCTCTTTTTTGTCTTTTCATAATTAGCATTGAGTATGTTGATAACAAATATAGAGGTATGATTGTAATGTCTCTGTGATAGGGTGCCATTAGAAATATGGGCGTTTTATGCAGTACGGAGTGATTAATCTGTCATATATATTTTCCATGATGCATTTTTCAGCATTACTTTTCATTGAGCCACTGAAGCCACCGTGAGTTATGCGTCATATTTTTTAAATGATGCTATGGCAGTCAAAAAAACAGGCGAGGATGCATGTAAGCAGGAGATCATCAGGTGATCTTACAGCAAGCCTCAGGTCACGTCAGGCTGCATGGAGCTGTTGCTGGCTTATATGCTTTAATTGAGTTTGTTAATGGACACAATCTGATGGGGGGGGGGCATTTCTGGGCACTCAAGAGAGCCATAACTTTAGCTTGCAGTCTTTTTTATTACAAAGGACAAAATTAAAACTACTAGGGAACTTTTTTATTAAAATTAATGGACCATGTGTTTTGCCGTCAGTGAAAGCAATTTTCTGCGCCCCCCCTCCCCACCCACACCTTTTTTTTTTTGCCATGTTCTGATTGGTGAAACCTTGCAGAGACTTTGCTATTGTAATGCTAATGTGGTTTAATACATTTAATGCGCCGGTGTCCTTGTGGCA
>JAABNY020000012.1:337605-348420 GCA_015164015.2 Brevimyrus niger
AGCAAATTACATATTTATACCAAGACGTGTGTGTCATACATATATTACACACACGCATACATATTACACTATATTATGGGTTTGTAACAGCAGAGAGACCGTCTAGAGGTGGCCGCGGGGCAGGGTGAAACCCAGGAGCTGCCTGGTCCCAGGAAATGCAAGATTACTTACTGAAATCCAACAAAAAGCACCCCTGACCCATTAGCGGAACAACATGTCAACAGCGCATTTGTAAGTCTTATGTGGCAATGTGGCACTCGCCGATCTCTGTGTCCTCACTGGCCCTTTTTAACAAGCGCTTATTAATTGAAGCCAGCTGAGCTCAACCAAGTGGAAACGTACCGCACGAGGCGGACTTGCATGAAAAGAAGCACCGTTGTGGGGGATCGCCCCTTACAAACTCGGCGGGCTTGCCTGGCGTTAATGCGGACCATCGCTTGTGTGAATGGCTACAGCACAGCAGATCCGGCCCGTCTTCCCTGCGGCCGCTGCTGCGCCGTAAAGCACACTGTGAATGTTTGCGTCCAGCTACTCCGACACAAACACGGACACTGCAGCGCTAGTGAAGTTTTCACTGTGTGCGATGCATAACTTATTCTAATTTCTCTCAACGATTTTCTAGAAAAAAGTCATTTAAATTTCTAGAAGCCTGCAAGTCTTGCAAAGCCCTCAGCGTTTTCACTGTTGAAAAATCTGCTCCTGCAGGAGCAGAGGGAGGGGACAGACCAGGCTGTGTGTTCTCTTTGGAGGTACTCCTCTCCCTCCTCTCCGATTTCTCCTTATTTGACCTCGTGGCCAGTGATTGGTGCCGACTCGGCTGTCCTGTTGTGTAGCTGCCAATCATCTTGCACCTGCTGCAGTAATGGTGATGGAGAAGGAGCATGTCAAACATTGAATAATATAGACAGAGGATGGGTGGCCCACTGGGGAGCAGCATGGCCTTACATCTCCAGATCCGGGAGGTCAGATCCGACTCCTGACTCTGCGTGTGAGCAGTTCTCCCCTTGTATAGTGAGTTTCCTCTTACCGGCCTAAAACATATGGTTAGATGAACCAGCGACTGTAAATTACACTCAGCATCTGAATGTGTGCCTCATGGACAGACATACTGTGCTGGGTGTCTTCATTCCCATTGCATCCTGGGACAGGCTCCAGACTGACTGGGATGCTGTAATGGGTAAGTGGCTATAAAAGATGATTGAATAAGAAAATGGTTATTATCTTACAGCCAGGATCCGTGTCTGCCCTCCTGGTCCTGAAATGGACGGCCAGCTTTTAAATCCTGCGCGAAAATGGTGTCAGAATTCAGAAGAATGGGAAGGAAATTGGCACAATTCGGCACCTTTCCTACGGACTCATGGTTTGAGATGTGAGATCAGGAGGTTCAGCGAGTCCCTTGTTGAGTGTGTCCATGCGTGGTTGCCGTCTGCGGCGCCGGCCGGCTCGTGGAACATGGCGCCCGGCTGTCAGCGATGCTAAAACAGGCGTTTTCTGGACGAGGACACCATGCTGGCTGCACCGTCTGCCTCAGCTGCGACAATTATCACGTTTCAGAAGGTCTGCGCTGCGACAGCGTCAGTGCCCCCCCTCCCAGTCGCGGGGCCCGCACTTCCTGTGTCCAGCCGCGCGACATGGGTCAAAGCGGAGGATGTTAATCCAGAGTCTCTTTCCAGCCCCCTGGCTGATTTAATGAGTGCATCATCCCTGTGGCTTCAGCCCAACGTGGGGGCCCTACAGGAAAATCACTCAAATAAGGAGCGATTTAACCCCCCCCCCCTTTCCCCCACCTTCCATTGCCATATAAGCTGCTCCGGAAATTTCTTCACCGATACGTCATCAGGATCCCGGTACCTTTTCGGAAACGGGAGACGAGTTTATTAATAAAAGGTGCTTGTTATGCATTATGCATCTTCTTTTAACCAAGAATGCCATTTGCAGAGGTTTTATACCTCCACATGGAGCAATAAAAGCCATCAATTTCAGCTGATGAAAAATGCCACCTTCTACACGGGACTGTAAAATCCCTATAATGCTTAATACGCCATTATTAGGCTTTACGGCATCTCGTGGTGTCATGGCCCCTCCCATAGATACACATGCCTTATTACCTACGCAGTCTCCTCTCACGATCAGCACACTGTAATTGAGTCAGCTGTGTAAAAAAAAAAAAAAAGAAGAAGAAGGAGATAATTAACTGGCTTCTCGGTTGTGTTTGGAGGTCAAATTGCCTTGCCGCTCTGTGGCAATTTGGGGGCTTCTGCACGCCTGCTGCAGAGTCCCAGAAGGAGAGGCTCTAACCTTTATCCAGCCGCTCTTGTTATAATCGTCCTAATTAAAAAACACACACAGGGGGTCAAACGGAAGTGCCCCCCCCCCCCATCCCCCCCGCGCGCGCCTTTGGGTTTCCAACGTCATCCCCAGTCGGATGGGCCGCCCCCTTTATAGCTGCAGCGGAGGAGGACTGGAGGCTTGGCATGGGCAGCCGGTCCAGATGCACAGGAAATTACAGACCAGTAAAGTCAGAGAGACGCTGAAGTAGGGGGATTGGCGAGTCCTTTCACAGAGCCTCAATGCCTCAAACTTCATGGCTATTTTTTCCATCTGCTCTCTCTCTCTTTTTTTTTTTTCTTCTTGCACATAGCTGGTGTGATGTAAGGTTATTTCACGGTAATTACTGAATAAGCCATTAAAGGAAAGCTTCTATACTCAGTCTGCATTTTAATCATTTTGCATGCTACCATAACTGTTGACAATAGTTCCATGCCATGCAATCCTTTTTACTGTTCAAACTGCATAAATGTACAATATTTACAGTTGTATACATTAATTCGTCTGCCATACCTGCTTGGCTTATGTGGGATTGCGAGGGTCCAGTATCTTGGAGTCTCGGAAGCTACAGGAACAAGGCAGGGATTGATCCAAAGGGGGTTCAACCCATCGTAGGGATAGTTACATGCAGTACATTATATACAGTACTACTCATAAGTCTTAGGCAGTCAAGGGAAATGTTTATCGCTATTTATCTGGATGGTAAGTGGATATTTGCCCAGAACAAAAAACAAAAATGAACATTACACCATATGATAACGTACAGTAACTGAATTTCTCCTGTTCTCCCGATACTGGTATCTTGTTGGTTAGATGAACTTTGAACTCTCCTTAGGACACCCCAAATATCACTACCAGCACAAATAATTAATTAACTTAATTTGTTAAATGACTTGCTGAGGTATTGATTGACCAAACATGGCAGACTGGCGCTCGTGCCATCAGATAAACGGCTGTATTGGATGGTTGCTACAAACACTGGGGTGACTTCAGGAGAGGCGTTGAAATGGCAAAGCTAACACACTTTGGCACATGTCTTATCTATTTATACCAACATGAAAATCATTTAAACAAAAGTTTCTTTGAACAATACTGTATGTAGTTTGGTTACTTATGGTTAAGGTTAGTGTTTGGAAGGTCTTCATGTTGGGATTTAATGTTTGAGTCCCCACAAAGATATTATTACAAACCTGTGTGTGTGTAAATTTATTAGAGTGCCATTATACATTAGACAAGGAAAGATTACTGGGTCAAAATTGCAGGACTTGTGGGTTGTTCCTGTAATTTAGTAGTCAGTAGCTACCAAAAGTGGTCTAGAGGCCAGCCGGTGGGCCGATGATGGGGTCATGGGCGCCCAAAACTCGCTGACAGGCTTGAGGAGTGATGACTAGCCTGTCTGGTCTGATCCCACAGGAGAGATACTGTAGCCCAAACTGCTGAAAAAGTTGATGTCGGCTATGATAGAAAGGTGTCAGAATACACAGTGCATTACAGCTTGCTGCATATGGGGCTACGCAGCCGCAGACCGGTCAGAGTGCCTGCAGACCACCGTTCACCCCCGAAAGTGCCTACAATGGGCATGTGAGGGTCGGAACTGCACCATGGAGGGATGGAAGAAGGTGGCCTGGTCTGTTACATGAGGATGGTTGGGTGCAGGTATGTAATTTACATAGGAAAGGGAAAACACCAGGGTGCATTATGGGAAGGGAAAACACCAGGCTGCATTATGGGAAGAAGGAAAGCCAGCAGAGGCAGTGTGATGCTCCAGGCAATGTTCTGCTGGGAAACCTTGTGCCTTAGCATGCATGTGGATGTTACTTTGACATGTACCACCTACCGAAACATTATCGCAGACCAAGTCCATCCCTTCATGGCAGCAGTATTCCCCAATGGCAGTGGCCTCTTTCAGCAGGACAATGCACCCAGCCACACTGCAGCAATCGTTCAGGAATGGTTTGAGGAACATGAAAAACACATTGACTTGGCCTCCAAATTCCCCAGATCACAATCCGATTGAGCATCTATGGGATGTGCTGGACAAAGCCCCACCTCTTAGGATGTTAAGGACCTACCGTTAACATCTTAATGCCAGATACCACAGGACACCTTCAGAGGTCTTGTGGAGTCTATGCTCTGATGGGACAAAGCTGTTTTGGTGGCACAGGAGGGACCTACACAATATTAGGCGGGAGGTTTTGATGTTATGGCTGATCAGTGCATATACACATTATGGTTGGTGTTGATGTAACACTTTTCAGGTGTATACTGCCGGGCGTCTCTGCTCACCTGCACTTGTTGGTCGGTTAGCGGCAACCCATTAGCTAAACAAAGCACTTCATTGGAGGACATCCCACGAGCTCTTCCGCTTACCGGGGTCCCGGACGTGCGTTTGCACTGGAAAGGGAGCCCGCTGGCATGGCGGGGGCTCAAGCCGCCGTTCTCCTCACCGGCTGGTACCGCATGTTCTCGCCATGCTGCTGTAGGAAATGCAGACCCGGCAGCCGGGATCTGACAAGAACCTCTTTTCATCTGTAGGGATGGCTGTGCAGGCACTGTGCCGGGCAGCAGGCAGCGTGGGTTGGAAAGGTTCACGGTTTGAGCCTGGGCCTGGAGCTGAGTGGGGTCCGTAACCCTGATATCGTCAGCGGTCTGGCTGTATGTTCAGAACCAGCAGAGAACAGACTATACAGTATGTTCTTACTGAATTCCCGTGATTAGCTAAGCCAGTCCTTATATTGTTAAATGTGACATAAAAAATTAAGAAATTAGGGCCTGGCTTCTAATAAGCGCTTTGGATGCTATGCGAGTTAATTCTCTTTTTCCAAAAGTAGATGTTTCAGCATTCGGGGATCTATTTTAAGATCTCTTACCTTGATGACATGTATTCAAAGCCTAGGTTCTCCCTGGAAAAAAAGAACTTGAGGCAAGATATCTAATAATGTAGGCCTTTGGTTTGGAGTGATGTGTATCAGCTGGTCCTCTGAGACACGCTAATGGGGTGACATTTATGCGAAACTGTTTTTTATTCTTTGGTGAGTTTTTGGTCTGAGGGCTACTTATATGCTGATGACTTTGTTGTTTTTATATAGGACAGGTTTGTGCACAGGAGGAAGACTTCATCCCTCCTCCAGCCAATCAGAGAGGCGAAGCAGGTCAGGCCAAGTTCCAGAACCTTATTGGCCCCTCCCCCTCCAGACTACATACCCTACTTATTTATGGAAGAAGTGGAGAAGGCGATGACATCAGCGCTTTGTATAGTGCTCAACTGCATGTTGTGCTGCATCAGGACATCTAACGGTCTGAATTTTAATCAGTGATGGATATGTAAATGATGCCTTCAAAACATACAGATGTTATCTTATTACTTTTTAGTCTTACGTTAAAAGGAAAATGTGTGTTTTCTTATTTTCCAGCAGAATGCAGCTAGGAAGCCAACTGGAAAAGGAGCATCAGAGAGACTGACATCTTTTCTGCACGGCGGGTAAAAAGCGAGCGGTCGTGCCCTGCCAGTGTTTCGGTATTCACTGCCATGGCCCCGTTCTTCTCGTCAGAGTCGTGTACAAAGAGGTCAGTGAGGGTTCAGCAGCAGGGGACCAGAAGCGGTTCTTGGTGGGGGGTGGGGGGGTGTACCTATTGCATAAGCTTTTTCTTACGTGAAAAAAGAGTAAAATAAGTTTTAAGGCTTCGTTTTATGCTTCATCAAAGAAGCATGACGTTCAGCAGACAGACAAATGGAAAAAAGCACGATAAATATGTTTGTTGTTCAAGTTCCAGCTATATTTTACTCCCCCCCCCCCCCCCCCCCCCACCCCCACTGAAAGAGATACGGTCCTGTCAGAGGCAGTACCGTGTAAAGGGGGTTGGCAGCGGATTTGAGGTGTCCGCAATCACCTGATCGCGTGGAGTCTGCGAATATTTCCCTGGAAGAAACTCCCCGGCATGCATTCCACAGCGGGCGACACGTTAGCGTGTTAGCGTGCCTGAACGTGACCGGCGGCTCCCGTGCGCGGCGAGGGCACGTGTCGGGAGAGAGGGGGGGGGCCACAGCGTCAATGTGTCACTCCTTTCCAACACACCCCCCCCCTCCCCATCCCTGCCACCCATCCGCAAAAACATGCCCCTGTGCATTTCTGTCCAAAACCCATCACCACAATGCGTCGCATTAATAATGCACGTCGATGCATCCATCAGGCCAGCCCCAGGCCGCGCCTGTCATTTTACGATCTGCGCATTACAGGCCGAGTGCTTTGGGGGAGGGGGGGGGGGGGTTCCTTGGAGGTGTCTTAACACTTACGGGCCCGTTTCGAGGTAGCCTTTGCCCATTGCATGCATGAAACACGCACGCCACAGCTGGGCATGCGAGCGTGTCCCAGCACGAAGGTGCAGCCCTCGTTTCCCGCCACTGTCATACGCTATGTCCCAGAGACATCAGTCTGGGCTTTGCCGTCCCTTTACAGTACTCGGTGGGAAAATTACACCAAAAAAAGGCATAGTTGTCTCTCAGATGAATTCAGAAAACCGGCTCCACCTCTGCCGTACTGTGAGAAACTGGTCTTCCTTATGCCGGCGGAGAAGCGTGTCATGAATAGGTCTTGCTTCGGAAAGGCCGAACTCCACGCGTCTTATTTAACGGAGGAGGAGGCTCTCATGTCTGTTTGAAAGGTGCTTTGAAAGTTAAACAGGGTTTCTCCTGCCGTGAGGGTTTCAGGTCTCCCCGGAGTCCAAAGCACGCAGGCCGGATTTGGCGTGCAAATGCTCCTTTCTTGTGTGTAAGTGCTCCTATCCGGCGTGTAGGCTCAGCATGTGCCGCTGGAACTCGCACCCGCTCATCTGGCCGACGGACTAAAGCCAAGGTAGGGCTAGGCACGCCGGGACATAACTTTAACAAGATGCTGAAATGCTCCTGCCCCTGATTACAGTTGTCAGTTAATAAGAACATAAACGAGACTGACAACACCATGCTGCTTGGTTAGTAGCCGGTGGTCACACGTTGTTGGTGACTGGAGGCTGGGGGGGGGGGGGGGGGGGTCAGATAGTTAGGGGGGTATGAATATTGAGAAGGAGAGATGTGATGGGTCATTAGGGTTCGTGATGGGCTGGTTTGGCAAGCTAGCGAAATTATGCAATACAGCCCTTTTTTTTTTCTTTCTTAAGACTAATTACGGTGGTGGTTTTATTCCATGACAAAAGGCTTGCCAACGTGTATAACACGACCGTGCAATGAACGCTGAACGCCAGCCAAGACAGCGAAGCCCAGAAACACGTGTTTATCGGAAATGCAGGAACTGAATATACTCGCTGGAATGGGAGAAGCGTGTCCCGTGTCCTTCTCTGATGGTTTCATCCACCTATTTTCCTCTGTCTCTTACAGACACACGGACCCACGGCTGTCTTAGAAGAGCTGAAATTACGAGGCCTCAAAGATTCAGTCGCTGTAGATGAATCATTATCATCACTATTAAAACATAATAGTGCTAAGCTTCATTTGGCCCTGGCACTCAGGGGAGGAATTTAAGTTGGCCAGTAAGTCTATTTATTTGAATAGGGTTTTTACTTAATCTCCTATTCAAGCTCTGGAATTTCCCAGTGTGTTTTTTTCACTACTGGTCAGTCATCCATTGGCCGGCAGACAACCAATCAAATCCTGGGAAAGCGGTGCATTGAGAGGAAGGGTTCTTTTAACGTGCCACACCACATCCACACTGCTCCGGGGCAGCTATGTTAACGGGTATCCATGCGTTAGGTCACATGCACCTATGATCGGAATTTTATTGGTTCATATCAGAACCAAGACAGAATCAGTCAGAAGAGTGATGCCACTGCCAGCATTTAAACAAGACCTTTAAAACACAAATACTCCAGGGACTGGGACTTTCTCAACTCTACGTCACTTTGGATAAAACCATCTGTTAAATAACTGAGATGTAAATGTCACACATGTGGCACGTAAAAAGAACATCTAACCACGAAAAGAAGCTCTTTGATTCTTGTACACAAACATGAAAATGCAGCTCCGTGCGGTTAAACGGCAATATGTTTATGGGTCACATATGGTCTACGTAAAAAAAAAAAAGTGTAAAATTGAGAACTTAGCTATGGACCTCGATTAGAGTACTTGCGGGCACTTTGTAGTTTTGACCGAGGGGATGGTCTGTAGTAGGACAATCTGACCCAATCAGCTGTCAGGATCTCAGACCGCTGGGTCCAGGTTTGTTGTTTTTTTTTGTGTGTGTGAGCGGAAAGGAGGAGCTGTGAGATCCCAAGCTGGGAACGCTTGCGAAAAATCTTCGGATTTCCGGTACTTGTTCGAGCAGCGTGTCGTAAAAGCGCAGTGGGCGTTTTACGACGAGATGAAAGAGCGCGTATGTGACTTTTTTCGATGGGTGTGTGCGGCCAGGTATGGTCGGTTGTGCGAATGAAAGAGAGAGAGAGAGAGAGAGAGAGAGAGAGAGGGCTTCTCATTCCTTCGGTGTTGTGACCCTGAACAGCAGCAGACGTCGGTAGGCGTCGAAAGCGGCCACACGCTTGAGCTGCATCCCGCGCATGCGCCGTCACTGTACGCGTCCGCAGGACAATGCATGCACTCAGCACTGCGCCTGTCGAGCCGAGAAACCACGCGGCGTTTTGGCCGTGAATGCAGATGAGCTGTAACTGATTTGGGGAGAGTTTAGCAGAACTAAATGGTGATCGAGAAAACCATGATTCCCTCCTTTCTGTCGAACAGTAAGCGGGTACAGTACAGGCTGACATCATTTAGGCCTCTCTCCTCTGGAGAACGATGGCCTTCGCTAAATGAGCCCCACACTTTTTTTTTTTTTGCTGGTGTTTACTTCCCCCTTTCAGTTCACTTTAAGCTGGAGTTACAGGGGTGTTCTTACCCTGGGGTTCATGGACCCCCCCAAGCAGTCCGTCAATGGATCTGAGGGGGTCGGATTAAATATGAACAATTATGTTCATATGCAAATGAAACTAAATGAAAGTTCAAAAATATATATTAATTGCATGGAAAATATGTGCTTATGTGCACTTGTGATCGAAAGATTGCAGGTTCGAACCCCCGACCAGCAAGGCACCACTGAGGTACCCAGAGCAAGGTACTGCCCCCAAGCACTGCTCCCCGGGCGCTGAATTAGCTGCCCCCTGCTATGTCACGATGTAACATATGGGTTAAATGCAGGGGACACCTTTCATTCTTGTGCTGTGGTGTGTCAACAATGACAATGAAAATTTCGGGAGGGGGTCCGTAGCTTTCACCAAAAAAAAAAGGGGTCCCTTACTCAAAAAAGGATAAGGACCACTGCTAAAGTGTATTAACAGCTTTAGGTGTGAGAGTGTGTGCGTGAATGGTGTGAGAGTGCACCCTGCAGTGCGTTGGTGCCCCATACTTGGTTGTTCCCCGCTTTGCCCCCATAGCCCCCAGTATAGGCTCCGGATCCCCGGCCACCCGGAAGGGGACAAGCGGTTCCACAAAATGGGTGGATGGATGGATATTAATAGCTTAACCTTCATTGTCTCCTGGCCGTCCAGGTTAATATTTAATGGTGACATTAACGTGTCCCTCCACGTCATAACCAGGTGTGCCTGCCTCACCCTTTCTTCTTTAGCATGTTACAATAACCTCAAAAACAGGCAGGAAATGCCAGATGTGCAAGCCTTAGACAGTACTTAAGATTACACTGTAATAGTTTTGCCTTTTTAAAGGGATTTGCTTAAAATGAAGGTATTCTGACTTCTGCTGTTTTTTGTTTAGTTCCTAGGTAACCTAGGCGCTGATTCTCTGACTGCACCCTGTCCTCAGGAATAAGCCTCCTTAGACAGCGGAACTGGAACGTTCGTTTTTTATTAACGCTGACGTGCTATGACTTTTCTGAGTGAGTTGCGGGAAATTATTTCTATGTACTTAGCAACAGCTCAAATTAAGAAATACCTCACAGGCTTGATAAGTGCTAAGGAATGTCCCTTTTTTGTATATCTTTAACAACTTTAAAATATTTTTCATATTCATATCACTTAAACCCGGTACAATGACACTTGAGCTTTTTATACTCATATTCGTTCCAGTTGCCGTGACCGTCAATAATTGTCTTTGATTGTGCTTACAGATTTTTCTTTTCAAATCCGTAATTTTCTTTCAAATTCTGCGTCACACCGTTATGTGTGGAGCAGATATACCGTTGGTGTGAACTGCTGAACATTAGGCCCAAATTAACAAATGCCTTGATTATGACATCACAAAGATGCCTTGATTATGACATCACAAAGATGCCTTGATTATGACATCACAAAGGTGGTGGCTATGGCGCTCTGACACCCACTGTGGGCGGGCATATGGCAAGCTCTCAGTCTCTGCCAAAGTTCATATTTGTCACTTTATTGGTTCCTGACTCAAGACATCAGACAGTAATTGAAGGCGCTTGGTAAGCCCACCCACTGTGGGCTCTGAAGCTTTGTCACCCCCCCCCCCCCCCCCCCCCCCCCCCCCCCCGC
>JAABNY020000012.1:371704-384805 GCA_015164015.2 Brevimyrus niger
ATCTGATACAGAGCCCAGTTCTGTTCTCCTGTTGGTAACATGATGTTTTGTCTTAAATCTTAAACTGATATTCTGCAGGTTTTTCCCTGGTTCGCTGGCGTCCAATAAAAACTTTGGGTGCCAACAGTCAGATTGTTCTAGTTAATATATTTGACTGTACAATCAAAACATAGCATAGATTTTGCTGTTGTTGCCGCCGTATTTTCCACTTGCAGCTGACTGAATGTTTTGATAAGAAATAAAATTTATGGCACAGTCTGAATAAAGCAATCAAGCCTGCTGATACTGTAACTAGCTAGTTTGTGGCAGTGACACTATGAGCAGCAGTCAGTACCATGTACCATAAAGGAATGCGCTGTTTCCTCTTTAAGCTGTATGGTTATATAATGTGCAATTGTGAGACGCACACACAGCGTACTGCACTAGTTTCATAGCTTCTGCTCATCTTCAGGAAGGGAAATATGTGAACTTGGGGGGGGGGGGTTGTAGGTGCTCTGTTGGCTCCAGGCAGAGTCTAAGAAGTGGTGTAAAGAGGCAAGATCTGGGGCTGCTGTCGAAAATGTGTCAGGCAGCATGTTTAGAGCCCCCTCCCCCCCCAGTTGTGAGTCATCATCTGAAAGTGTGGCCAGAATCCCCTCCTTCCGCCCGATGCTCAATGGATCAAGTGTCCCCACAATGTAGGAAAAATATTTTGACCTTTTTTTTGGGGGGGGGGACCATTTTTTCGGTCCCTGCAAGGGAAAACTCAGTTTTATAAAATTCTGTGACGGCAATCAAAAAACTAAACCTGCCAAAAGTCTTGTATTTTCTTTGCTTACATATGGTTAAGATTAGGGATGGGTAGGGGTTAAGGTCGTCATTGCTGGGATAGGGATTTTGTCCATAGAAATTAATTGAGAGTCCCCACAAACATATTAGCACAAATTTGTGTGTGTGCCCTCTTCTGCAGCTGGGCCAAAGGTGACTATCTCGTGTGTGTGTGTGTGTGTGTGTGTGTGTGTTTGTGTGTGTGTGTGTGTCTCTGTGTGTGTCTGTGTGTGTGTCTGTGTGTGTGTGTATTCCACCCATGAAACAGAGAACATCTTAGAAACCCTTAGAAAATCTTAGTTGCATCTTGACTCCCTGATCCACTTTGCAATGCTAATTAAGTGTGTTTTCTCCATATGCATGTCACATAGATGACAATGTTGTGTTTTTAAATAGATTCATTATAAATTATTCTAGGTATGTTTTCTCCTCTGGCAAGTTTAATGTGCGTAATTGAATTAAAATCAAGATAAATTTAGTATAAACCATAAATGTCAAGTTAAGGAACGTAGAAAGTGATATAATTTCACATCACAGTGCAGTGATAGTGCTTGAACATCTGGCGAGCTTATTGGTATATCTGTTGACATCTGAATGTCCCTTCCCTTTCTCTGTGCCCCCCACCCTGGCTTTGTTATGCAGATGTTAGTCCTGTACTGCAGTCTCTCCCTTCAGCACAAAGAGCAATCTGTCTATCAACCAGCATTCAGAGCAGTTTGGAGTCCAGGAGACCAGCCAGTGTAACCCGTACGCACAGCAGACTCCAGGGAACTGGCCATGGGGGTCCCGAGTCCTCAGAGAGCTGTCCATGGACCCGTGGGCCTGGCTCCTGGTTCATCTTGTACTAGTTGAAACCTTCAGTACAAAGCGACTTCCTGGTTCTCGGTGATGCAAACAGTCATGACTGAGGCAGTAAGGTGACAAAGGGCAGTGAAGGAGCTCCTGGGTCTTGCTGGGCTTAACTGAGCCTGAATTATTACAGTATAACATCCAGCTCTCGAAACGAGTAAAAACGATCAGTAACGGCAATAGTACTGCAACAATGACTACTACTGATACAACAGTGGCCAAAATTGTATAAACACTTAGCATTTCCAGCATTACATAAAAATTGGTGGTAATGTCTACAAGTAAAGAATGATACAATATCATACATTGTATGAATATATAAATAACTGCAATATCTGGAATGAAGTTCTGCAATCTCTAAAAATTAGAAGTGTTTCCATAATTTTGGCCACTAGTGTTCTTCTACTACTACTACTACTACTACTACTACTACTACTACCACTACTACTAATAATAATAATAATAATAATAATAATAATAATAATAATAATAATAATAGGCTCTGCAGTCTGCTGAGGGATGCAGCTTTAGAGTCTCTCCTGCTACTTTAACCAGCTGCTGTTGGGCTCAGATCCAGCTGCATAACCATCAGGCTGCCTACTGACCCAGATCAGCACAACAGAAGCTCCTGTTTGCCTGCGAGAGCCTCCACACTCTCCTAAATGTCGTGCTTTTTGCCCCCGCCGTGCGTCTTCCATGCTAACCTTATGAGTCTGGCCATTTCCCTGCTCTCATTCTCTCTCTTCTCATTTTAGCTGTTCACCCGAAGTACCTTGACAGCGTATTTTTAATAATCATTCTCCAATTTTCCTAAATATTTTCCACCTGGTGGTTGAACTGAACCCCTCGGCGTTATAAGTCGTAGGTTATTCGGGCGAAAACAAGCGAGTAAATATGACAAGTTTGTACAGCGGCGGAGGAGCCAGCGGCTCCCAGAGTTTTAATTGAAAAAAATGTTCTTTGAAAATATTTTCCTATGCGAGCACCGACGCTCTCAGCCAAGTGAGGTTAGCATCGCCAGGTGGCATTTCCAGGCCGCGTCCCCTGATGGTCTCTGGACTGCGAGCAGACTCAGTTTACCGGCTCGCTATGGCAACCGGCCGTTTGCTAACACTGAAAACACGCAGAGCTGGATGGGACTCCCACAGGCGTGTGGGCGCAGGAGGCAGAGGGAAGTGGTGGGCCCCTTTAACAGCCCCTGCCGTTAATGTTTAAAGATTTGCTGCCCATATTTCCCATATATGCTGCGACTCCCACAAAGTAAATGGCAGATTAGCATTGGAGCTAATTGCTATTTGATGTTGTTGCTGGGGAGTAGTCGTTTTGTCTCTTTCCTTGTCTGAATGGGTTAAACTTGGTATAACAAGTTCAGCAGCTGGGTTTGAGCTCCGTGTGGCGAACAATGGCGTATTCTGAGGCGTGCCTGCACAAAGCCAGGGTCATGGAAAATTTATGGGTCCCAGAGACCTCGGCAGCACTGGGATGTTGTCACCTCCCGGCTCCAAGCCGAGCAAAGGCTTCATCACACCAGTCTGATGTTGGGCCAAGTTACCGACTAGACCTTACCCAATCTCAAGTCTCCGCCCCTTTCTCATGACTCCACCCCCTTTCTGCTGCAGAGCACAGGTGGTCTCACAGTAGTTCTGCCTGCCAAGGAGGCACCTGGACTTTCAGGGCGGGGCTTAGAGATTTGACACCCCTGTTTACCTCAGACCGACACATCATTGTACTTTTGGAGAATGGCCTGTGTAATTATCGTAAAGGAAGAAAGCTCACTAAATCCCACCGCGTTTTGTCTTACCTCGTATTTTGATCTGCCATAATGACAGCGGGAGAATCAGGTAATAAGAAGTTAGCAGCTTTGAATGTATATAACCTTGTGTTCCAGAACTATTGACGACTTACGTAATCCAGTGCTCCAAATGAGACCTAAATCTAGCATCATAACAAATTTCACAGCTGATTTTGTAATTTAGTACATATTTGTTTTTGAAAACTCTCAGTGACCCTCAGCCAATCAGATGAAGCCCCTGAGGGACTAGCTGATGCCCAGCAACAGAGAAAGCTGCTTTGTCAGTCGCCACGGAAACTGTCTGTGAAGGCTGACACATAGCACCAGTCTCTTACGGCAACTGTGGCTCTCTCCCAGCAAGACGCACCGCCGCGTGGAAGTAATGGGCGGAGAATGGGGTCCGAAACAACCCCCGCGAATGCACGCGCCTTGTCGGCATGAGCGATGAGCGATGAATGAATGATCTGGGTCAGGTCACTCTGACTGTCTCGCGGGGACGGTGCATTTTTCCCCGGCAGTCTTCCCACAATGCAACACCAGTAAAGGGGTGAGCTGCAGCACTTATGTAAGAAAAGTGTCAAAGGAACCTTGTGGCAAACTGCTAATAAAGTCATTTTCAAGTGCATATGAGGCTCTTTTCGGGGGGCTTGTCATGCTTTATTCACTTATTCTCATGTACGGGTCTCTGAGAACAAGGACTGGACCGTATAAAGTCTCATCCGGCGCTGGGAGCTTAGCTGGAATTTCTGGGTCCCCTGATAAATATCTCCCTGCCCCCCACACACAAATTTCTGTATAAATAAGCCCCTGTAAAGTGCTGGGCCCCCGGAACTATGCCCCCCCGACACCCCTGTCTGGCACAATGTATGTATACTTAAAAGTATTGATCTGTTGAAGGATTATGGGCGGTACACTTGTTATCCAGCGTGACAGGATGGTATTGATGAGCTTTTGCTCTTAAAGAAGGAGGGGACGTCACGGGAGGGGTGGTGGTGTAACGAAGGGGGTGTTGCTTGCGATCTGTCATTTATGCTACAATTACATACACCATTCGTGGTTTATTTTTTGAAGCATGTCTGCTGCAGTAATTTGTGTCTTAGCTGGGTATGCGTTGCAGCCTCTGTGTTTTTGGCTCACGCTTGAGGTAGCTGAAGGCCTCGGTGCCGACACGAGGGAGGAGGGTCCGCCTATCGGCGACGAGAGCCGTGGAAGGTTGCGCCGACCCCTGTCATGTCCTCACATCAGCACGGCGGCGGCAGACAAGGATATCGATCAAGACGTATCGATCGAGGGCCTCCCCCCCCGGGAAGGACCATTGATTTTTAATCAGTCGCAGGCCTGCCGCTCCAACGGCGGTCGGAGAGGAGTGTGACAT
Organism: Brevimyrus niger; assembly: GCA_015164015.2. NCBI lineage: Eukaryota > Metazoa > Chordata > Actinopteri > Osteoglossiformes > Mormyridae > Brevimyrus > Brevimyrus niger. The sequence continues at coordinate 376,528 of JAABNY020000012.1, forward strand.
CATCCCCCCACGCCTGCCGTCCCCGTCGCGGAAGCGAAGCTGAAGCCCGGCTCTGCCTCTCCGCCGCTTGTTTGTCTTCCTCCTCGTGCTTCAGTGCGGCAGATTTGGAAGCAGTCCGTCTCATTTTGTGGGACTTTCTGACGGACGTGGCGGCCCGCTCCGACACGCACGGACGTCCTATCGATCGGGCAAATCGAGCGGCCGGCTCCGCGCGCCTATCATCCGGAGGTGAGGCGTGAGGCGACGCCCCGGGGGGAATCGCGGCGCTCGAGGAGCTCGGCGGCCCGCGGCCGATCCGGATTCCCGTCACGCCTCAGCGTCCGGAGGAATTTAGGAGAGCGTCAGCCAGCGATGAGAGGCCTGGCTTCGGGCCGGGGGAGTGGCAGCACATGACTTTAAGGGGCGAAGCCAGCATTTCAGTCCAAGTAAACGTCAGTGAGCCTGCCGACGTACGGCTGGGGTGGAGTGTCTCGATTATCACCCATATCCATCTCCTCCCAGCCGACAGACCTTGTATTTCTTGGTTGCGGTGATTACAAATCAGCCCTTTACACTGTACAGCTTTCATACCATTAATATAAAACCACAACACAACTCGTAAAAATTATACAAACAATTTTAGAATACAAGCGACCCTCCCGGACACCAGCATCCCTGTTCTGCTTTGCTTTATTCTCGATACGCAGCCCTAATGTGTTTTTTAGCATGTGATGAATACAGGAAGTGTCCTCGAACCATGATCCAAGGCTGCTTCGCATGCCATCTGTAACTCTAGCCTCTGACCAATAACATGTTAGTGTCCGTAAAGCCCAGCTTTGCACTCATACATGGATAATACAGATAGCATGCCGGTTTAAAAAGTGTGATAATTCGATAATATGATCCCAGGCTGACACTGGTAGCCAAATACATCATCGGGCTCTTGTCCTCTGTATGTTAATTCCATTTTTTGAGCACATTTAGATTTGTTCCGGCCATCAGAAAGAGGCATATTGTTTTTTATGTGGCACGCCACGTTGTCCCTGATGGCATCTGCACGTGCAGAAAGTGCTCTAATGAAAAAAATGTGTCACTGAATGAAAGATAAATGGAAATAGATCAAGTAGCATAATGCTGAAGTCATGCGTAGTAACACAATTCAAAGTACAATTGGGCACAAAAAAAAAAAGTTATGAATTTGGCCATAAATCCTGCCGGCATCCTTCGACATACTTTACAAATCTGTGTTTGTTAATAAGCTTGGCCTGTCACCAAAAATTTGCGAGTTTAGCTGAGGGGCTGTGTCATGGCGTTAGCACAGAAAAGCTCGTGTCATGGTGCTAGCACGGAGAAGCTCGTGTCATGGTGCTAGCACAAGGGGCTTGTGTTGTACTGCATGCACGCGGTTGAAGACAGGGGGAAATTATTGGATCGGAACATCTGCGAGACAACTAAATTAACGGACTACATAACCTTTCTGCGTGCTGCTGCACGGACGGGCCCGAGCCACCGCCACGAGATCCCCTTGTACCGCTCAGGGGTGCCCAATCTGCAGATGTCGCGGGGTGCGAGTGCCAAGCGGCTCTGCCCCTGTGCCAGGCCGGCCCCTCGCTGGCCTTCCAGCTGGCAGCGGGGTAGGGGTTGCCATAGCGCCACACGGGGAATAAGACCCTGCCAACGAGAAGAGGATGCCAATCCAGTCTTTGGCCGGCCCACTGAGGGGTGCCGAGTGAGTTCCGTCCCAAATCCCTGGCACACCCTCCCGCTTCTCCTCTCGGCCCTAATTGAAAAGCAGAAGAAGCCGTGGAAGCGGCGTGCATAATGAAGGGACGATATGGCAGAATACACGGGCGTCATTACCATAATGGCTGTAATAAGCGCACCATCTGTATTCGTGGGTGGCTAGCGAGGTCACAGGGCAGCCGGCAAGGGGACGGGCCGCTGAACTCGTGACCCACGCTGATTAGGTTCGATCCCGGGGAGGGTTGCGGCTGAAATGTAGGGCGGAACAGACTATCCCGCGCGATGCGTAACGGGCGTCTGGATGGGCCAATGGGCTCGCCCCACCGGCGGGATTTCCCGTGGGAGCCGGGGGGGGGGGATTGAGGGGACTCCCCAGCTGTGTCCACACCACAGGAGAGCCGTGGGCATCCAGCGCAGGCAACGTAGTCACAGCTGCACAGCAAATGGCAGGTCAGCTACCAGAAAACGGCTCCTGCTCACTGTTAAAAATCCATGATTCATAACCGTCCTGCCAGGGATGGAAATTTCTGTGGATAGATATTGGTCATTTTAGATAACAGAATGTAAATAATCGTAGCAAATTTGTTTTTACATTTAAAGTCATTATGCTTCGGCTTGAAGGGAAAAGCTCATACATTTCCTCCTTCCCAGTCTCCCCCGTCGTCTGTCTCAGGTCCTACTTAGACTGTCTGATTACCAGCTTTGTTATTTCATGGAAAATATCTATGGGTTCTTGTAGCACGCTAGCAAGACGCTACCTACAGCTGGCATTAAAGTAGAGATGAAAAAGCCTGTGCTTTTCAGAAGGTTCATTCACGTCAACCTCGTCGGCCCTGTTTACCGTGCTGCAGTTCGCCGGCTGCTTCTACAGGGACAGCATGGCTTCCCATTCTGCTCTGACCACCATGTCTCTCTCCGCATGAGGACTCATGCCCTTGTTATTTTTTTTTTTTTTTACAAAAATTGATTGTAAGCTGCGGTTCAGCCAGCACTGCTAAGCAGGCACCTTTCGTTTCTAAATGCTTCAGAGGTATGGGAGCACTTGGCTCTCTAACCTGGCATCCACCCTAGGTTTTTTTTTCCGGAGCGTGTGTTCGCTTCCTCTGATCCTGTGAGGTGTGACCTCTCGCTGAGAGACACAGTGTCCACAGCGCTTTCGAACTTTCATGTCTGCCATTTTTAAACCCCTTCTCACATGGCATATTTACAGTGGTCTTCTGTTTTATCTTATTCACTGTTACCTCTTTCTCTGTGATATATACACGCACACACACACATTCATACACATTTCTGGCTGCCATTCTCCCCTTAAAGCAGAAGATAGATGAACTCGATGTAAAGCCCTTAGTCTGTTACACAATATAGTTCTTCCCCCACTGAACCCACCCCCCCTCGCCTGATACAGCACCCCCATGGCAGCTGTCCGTCCGCCTGGATTCCTAACTCTCTCCGTGCCGGAGCGAGGAGCTGCAGCCTGACTCGCTGTCATTCATGGTTCTGTCCCGGAATGATTATTCACAGCGTGGTGACTTTGGCACTCGCGCTTGTGTGCTTTCGCGACAGATTGCCGAGTTCAGGGTTCGGTCGGCAGTGCGGCAAATACCTAACACCCAACGTAAATATATGGCAAAGAGATATCACCGCGGGGAGCAGTAATGTTGTTATTCCTGTTTGAAATCCTTCCAGGTACGGGACGAGGACGTAGCTAATTAGCTGCCGGGGAAGTGTACAGCTAGCAGGTACGATATAGGCTAGCGAAAAAAAATGCAGCTTTTCCAAATAAAATTAGGTACACGTGCATCTGAAGCCCTTTGCAGATGGATTCTGATTATTCACCTCAGACAGTATTGCTGAAGAGCCAGCAGGCCAGACGAGGAGGAGTTAAGTCATTCCCTTCCCTTGAGACCGGATGTTTAATTCGTGAAGCAATTTAGATTTCAAGGAAAACAAATCGCATCTGGCTTTTTGGGGCGACGTAACTCGCGAGCGAATCCGTCCATTTCATCGGGATCCTGCGTCGGTTTTCCTCTCACCAGATCGACATTCCCATCCAGCCTCTGGGAGGACCTGCTTCCCAGCAGACAGTGGAGTAGTGCATTCATTCTTTACAAATCAATTCATGTTTCAGCTGTTTTTACCCAAATGTTACACTATATCCATTTACACACCTGTTTTTTTTTTGTTTTTTTTTTACAATGGTTCCAGCTGAGCACATTGCTAAAGGATACACCAGCAGAGCCACTTTCAGGGATTTGGTCTGAGGTCCTTAAGCTCTGCCCCATTTGCTGTACAAATACCGGCCTCCCGACAGCTGTCTTGTGGGAAGCAGGGCCTTGATTACCAGGCCGCCCTCGTCAGCCCTCGTCAGAACGGGCAGCGGGAGCAGTGGCCTGGGACTGCAGCTCGCGGTCAGGCCTGACCCCCTCCCCGGCCTCGTTATTATCCCTGAAGAAGCTATTACTGAGCAGTGGGCCAAAATTGGAGCAGGGCTTGCTTGTGGCAAATGGTCTTAGTGCTGCAGGGCCAGAGGAGGGTGGGACAGGGAAGTGTAGCGAGAGGCCTGTCAGGGTAGGCCATCTAGGACCACATAGCCTTTTTCTAACTTTATTCCCCCCCAGTAGTGTCACCTTTACCCCCCCCCAGCAACGCCAAGTCTCCCTGTCAACACGTTCATCTCATCTTGGTTCTGGCGTCGGTATTTACGCTCTCAAATCCGCGGAAGTGTCAAAAATAAAAGAACCTTCCGCTAATTAGTGAATCTGCCAGCGCGCTTGATTGCGCGAAGGGGCTGTCGTGGAGGTTTTTAGCCTGGCAGATTTCAGAGTTTGCCGTTTGATCCGCAGAGTACCGGGGCGGCTCGCTGGCTGCTGCAGAGCTGCTCTCCGCTTGTAGGGGACTGTTTTTATTATTACGAGCCGATTCCATTACAGTGTTGCTTAGCAGCTGCGATTCTCCAAAGCGACTTGCATAACCTGCAATTTGAGACTTTTACCCCATTTATTCAGCTCGATTTTTTATTTTTTTCTTACTCAGAAACCAACTTGGTATCTGACTCAAGAATTCCGGCGTTTTAGTCACGAGGACAGTTCCTAAATCACTGCGCTACCAACTGGCCAAGATAATTATCAATCGCACGGTCTTGGCGATTTCATTTTAGCGTTCAAGTCAAAATCGATGCAGCATTCTCATTTGATCAATCTCCACCCCCCCCACTCTAACCCTAACCCCACCACCCCCCGAATGTTGGCTTTACGTCTGCCGAACCCCCCGGCCCTTTTCCCTGAAGTTACATCACACATATTACCTCACCCTTCGGTGCAGCCCAAACAGAGGAAACGCTGTGTTGCCACAACAGCCCGGCGCAGTATCTGCTGCTCTCGTTTGGCGGGCCTGTAGAGGAGGGTGCATTCCTGGACCTGCAGCGCACCAACTCCGCTCGCCCCAGGGGGATGGAGTTTCCGTAACGTCCTCGTCACCTGCGTCTCTTTATTTGGAGGGGGAGATATTACACCCAGATGTCAGGGAAGCAGCGGATGGAAGCAAGGGAGCCCGTTATATGAAGTGTCGCACTGAGGACTGCATGTTTCGCTAAGTAGTTTCACGCTGTCCATGTACACGAATGCGTCCATTTTTTTGCCGCCTGTGCTGGGTTCGCAGTAAACTTTATGATGAACTGTAACGGTTTCAGCGTTTAAGTTCTGCACCTCTCAGATGCATAGTAGTCAAGCTGCGCTGAATTCTGGGAGAAGAAAATGCAGTGTCTGCCTAAATGATTATAGAAGGACAAATCAAGTGAATCATTTCACTGTCACTGTATATAACAAATCTCTTTTAGTATTTGATTTGTTATTAAGACATAAATCAAAAAACCATTTGTGTCCTCTGTGATATTTGTCATTGTACTTCATTGCAGTCTGGTGTACTATTTCCTAATTTATTGATTACAACTATTTTCAAAAATGAATTGATGCAATAACTTGGCATTATTTACCTGCATCTGGTATGTTTTTAGTTCAAAATTTTTGAGAATGCAGGGTCACGCTGTCTCTGGAGCTATTTAGTTTAAGGGACGTACTCAAAGGCCCAGTGGTGAAATCACTCTGTAGGCCAGAGATTTGAACTGTTGACCTTCTGATCACAGGCACAGGCCAAACCTACAAACCACCCTATACCAGGTCACAGTGACCCAGAGTTCAATCCACAGAGGGCAAAAGGCAGGGGACACTCTGGACAGGATTCCAGTCCATTATAGGGCATGCACTCACATATACCCTGTGCTATTTTTTTGACATCAATTCACGGTCCATTTTTTGGACTGTGGGTGGAAATGAGAGACCCACAAGACCCAGACAAACTCCACACACCGGGCCAGGGGCAGGAATTGGACCACACACTCTGGACATATGAATCTGCAGTGCTAACCATTGATCTATGGTATTAAATATCTGTCCACGTCCAGCTCTCACAGGAAGGACTTGCAGAGTCTCACGATCATCTGTCCACATTCCGCTCTCACAGGACGGACTTACGCAATGTCATTATCATCTGTCTACAATTAGCTCTCAGATGACAAACTTCCAGTCTTGTGAGTGATGATTAAAGCTGTCTGCTTCTGTGTGTATTATATTCCAGCACTCATCATATCACCTTTGAGACTGGTTTGACTGGTATGTATTTACCAAAGGATTAATACTCTGCAGAGCTCCTCGGGGAATATTATTCTGGGACGTGATTGATTATTTGAAGAGAGGGATCTTTATTAACCCTGACCTCTCCAAAGTCCCTCGCCCCAGTGAAATGGAAGGTCCACTGCATGCACTGGTACAGAAGTCCAGGATGACCCGACTGCTGTACGCCAAGAAGAGGTCCCAAGCTGGCTGCAGCTGCAGAAATGGATAAGTGACTTGGAGAGCCATGCATCCGGACAGACATGTCTTTGGCTAAACGCAGCTTTGGACTGATGTGTCTGCAAAGCACCTAAATGTTTTAATTATAAATAATATAATTATGTTGCAAGATGGAAGCAATGGATATGAAGGAGGTTCAGCCCCTGTCACTCCTGAAGCATGCCCCGCCCCCCACGCAGCCTGGTGACAGAGCTCAGGGCTTGACATGATTGCTCTGACAAGGTTAAATTGAGGGGTTGCTAATTACACCCTGCACGCTATGCCCAGTACCAGCTCAGTGTTTTTTTTGGGGGGGGGGGGAAGCATCTATACATACATCTGGAATGGCGAACAATCCAATCAACCCTAGAGGTACTCAATGGGATGACTCTGGTGACTATTGAGTGTGCGCAAATGAGTATTTACAAGTATTTAGTCTGAGATCACTAGAGGCAATTTATTGGGTTATGGTACACAGATTTCTATTTGCTCTGAGTAAATATTTTCTTATGGTTGAATGAATAAAGCCTACATAAATGTGCGCGTGTATGTGTGTGTTCCTGTGAATTAGATATACATTTATATACAGTATATTTACATTTTCCCCCACAGTTTATGCATAATGTTTTTATCATTATAAAGCACATTGGTTAACAGTTTTTAACAGTGCTATATAAATAAAATGACTTGACTCGACTAGACCAAATGTCCCTACAATGACATTAAAAACCTGATATTTTGACGTTTTCCACAAGGGGAAATTCAGTTTTATAAAAACCTGTAACTGCAATAATAATGCTTACTTATAGTTAAGGTTGGGGCTGAGTAGTGGTTAAGGGTGTCATTTTTGGGATTAGGTTTGCCCATAGAAATGAATGGACAGTTCAGACAAAGATATGAGTACAAGTGTGTGTGTGTGTGCGTGTGTGTGTGTGTGTGTGTGTGTGTGTGTGTGTGTGTGTATGTGCGTGTGTGTGTCTGCTTGGCCATTAACACCAGAGACAGGGGTGGAGTGCACAGTTTGCAGGCATGTCATCCAAACCCCCCCTCAGCTAGGGGTCTGTGTGGACCCTGTCCGCAGAGGTGCCGGCGCATTCCATGCTGAGCTCCTCGCTTCCCGAGCCGGGCTGACATGATGCAAGGAGACGGGGGCGGGGGGGGGGGGACCCCCCGGGGCCCCTGGCTGCTGACCCAGACGCTTCCTGACAGCCCCCTCCCACAGGAAGCCCTTCCGGCTGTGACAGCCATCATATGTGCGGATGCTGCGCCGCTGCTTTGTGGCAAAACCGCAAAGTGCTGCAGCAGCAAGTTCTGCGCCTTGTTCCGAGTCCGTGGAGCCAAAGGGCCGAACGCTGCGCTGGAGCCTTTTTCTGGGTCACAGTCTGCCTCCCATGCAAACCATCACAGCTCACATGCGCTGCACCCACACGGGGGTGCTTTGTGACAGAGGCTTTGCTGAACACTATTTATTGTATTTTGCACACTGTACGACAGTATTTATTTCCTGGCACGAACAGGATGGACACTGTTGTCAGTTTGGATTAATTGTTAAATTATGAATAAATTATTTATGAACGAATTATTAAAGTTTCGACACTGAAATCCTCCAGATCCTGTATACTCTGGATGGAGCCTCTCGCATGGGTTGGAGGGGAGGGGGGGGGGGGGCA
>JAABNY020000012.1:392451-410548 GCA_015164015.2 Brevimyrus niger
CCCCCCCCAACACCTAAGTCAGGGCTGAGATAATAAGACTCTAGGGTACCTTAATTCCTTTCGCACCCGCCTTGCCTCACCGCGGCTGCCAGGTGACGTTGCGGTGGTACTCCTCCCCAAATGATAGATCTGTCCACGGCACTTGTGGTTCCTGAGAGACGGCAGGAGTGGAAACCTCCATTCTAAAGCAAGTCTGAGTCGTAACATGGAGCCAGTCACATGACAGTAGGAGCCGTTCTGGAAGCTTCCGTCCAAGGCATTTTTGACAACGAAAAGTGTACATATTGACTTACAAGTTGTTATTTCATTTGTAAATATTAAATAATATGAAAATGCCTCGACGATGTGAAGAGTTACTGCATGAGTGTCAGGTCTGTAGCTTGTGATGGTTGACAAAAAGGCTTGGGGAGAGTCTCAGCATCTCAGGCTTAACAGAGTAAGCCAGTACTGACCACCAAGCTCCTGTTATCAAGCAGGCTAACGAACTGGGGCAACTCTCCCCATTCTCCCTTTGCCAGCGGGCATCGATATCAGAGGACAGTGGACTCCAAATCCCAAGGTGCCGTGGGAATTGAGAGGCCTGAGACCCCGACTTGGCAAATGATGGGATTAACAGGGAATACTGCTTAAACCCAAAGGCTGTAAGAAGCAGCCTATGGGATTTCCTTTAACATAGGCTACATTTAGAATTAGGAAGATTATATTTATACCTGTGTTACCACATTGTGCTGTGCAACAGCGCTTTTGGATTTTATTGTGAGGAGCATGTGCACCAATATAACAATTTCACTATATTATGAGGGTCTAGTGAGACATAGCCAGTGAATGAAAGTAGCAATAAATGTTGGTGTAATGAACATTTCCTAGGTTTCATGTCTGCAGTATATTGCTGAGGAGATACTAGTGTCAGTCAATATCTTTGCACTGCCAAGGGCGGGATACAGCATTCCTTGGTAGGAGCAGAGGTCCAGAAAGCAAAAATCCAGGCCAAGATTTCATATCAACCAACCAGCTGAATATAAAGAGTCACAGTCACAGAGTACTCAACTGGTTGGTTGAAACAAAATCTTGGTCTGGACTTTTACTTTCTGGACCTGAGCTTCCCACCCCTGAGTAAGAAACACATTTAAATATGGATGTTTCTCCTTTAATGGAATCAGGGACAAGGGACACAAACGCACTACTGTCAGAACATATCCAAGAGACTCTAAGGCCAGCGAACCCGTTTCATCTCGTCTTTCTGCTTCTCGATCTTGTGCTCGAATAACTCGTTTTTTAGGCAGCTACCGACGAGATGGAAACAAAAATGAGCATCTGCATCCTGTCTCTCCCTCCCTGCCTGCCTCTTTTCAGTTCCAGATTAATTCATAATCTAATAATAAATAAATAATAGTACAAAACACACAGGCTGTTCGAGTGCTGCTATAATCAGGCCATGTGGCTGAGCCGTGTTGGTGTCTGAAAGCCAGCTCCTTCCGGTGCCTCACATGGTTCCAGCTCCAGACACCCGCAGCACATGCGTTCCCTGTGTGTGTGCGTGCAAGCGTGTGTGTGTGAGGGCGCACATGCGTGTGTGTGTGTGTGTGTGTTTCAGCACGATCAAAGCTGGCTCGCCTCGGGTCCGTGTCTGCCCGTAATGATGCAAGTGTCGACTCCAACCCTGGGCCACGCAGGCCCCTTCCGGAACTCCGCGTGCCGTTCGGCAAAGCGAATGAGCGTCTTCAGTTTCAAAGTGAGCTCGTCCTCTGGCCAAACTCGCTGCTTGCAACGATGATCGACTCCCATGCACATTCAGAAGAGCTCACAGATGCGTTGACACAGGGGTGGGAGCCACGAGCGACCATGCTGGGTCACCGGGGCTGCATACACTGCGGTGAGAATTGCCTTGAGACGCCCCTCCCCTGGCCGTTCGGTAATGGGCGCTCGTCATACTCCAACATGTCCTTAAGCTTTACGGGGATGCCAGTTGGCACATGCCTTCGACAGGGATGCCAGATTAATTAATACGAGGCCACAGGAAATAGATGTTCGTAGGGGAAGCGGTGACCTCCAAACTAACCCTATCATGTAATAATGGCCAAAACAACGCGTCATGAACCATGTACTGTATTTTCTGACCCCACTAGATGGAGCACTGTGTTCAAGGAAGATCTCAAAGCATGCCCCAAAGTAAACCAAATGCGCCATCTAGTGGGAGTCAGAAAATACAGCAAATGGTTCATGAAGCATCATTTTGGCCATCACTACTTTTATGAATGAAGCCCATCGTCACCATGGCAACCAAGAAAGTGGTGTAGGTGATGCACAGAGCGATTGTTCTGTTTATCTGCACTCATCCACTTCTTGTTTGTTTTTCCTTTATTTTTGCCTTTCTATATATTTGAACCACATATTTCATTTTTATCTTAAGTAAAAATACATGTTCTGGGCTTAATTGCCATAAGAGGAGCATTTCCTGCCCTGCTGTCTTGATATGTCTATTTTAAATAGATGTATTAAAAATTAAAATGGGTCATAACCAGCAAAAAGGAAACATTTCTGCCTTTCCTGAGACAGTATAATCAGCTTCATTACTAGAACCAAGGCCTTGGTGGAAACAGCAGCTGATAGCTACAAAATTTTTGCCTGGCTCATTCTTTCCCTGGCGACCAGTGCGAACAGGAAGTACTTTTGCTGTATGTTTTCCCTTTGAGGTCATCGTTCTTAACCTAGAATAGCCTCCTGTGAGAATGGCCCCTGTAAGGGAGGGGGAGGGGCAGTCAAAACAACTGTACTTTAAATCCTATAAACACTGACCCTCTTAAACGTGTGATTATGCTGTCAGACAAAATAAGGCCGGGCAGCCAGACGCTGACAATCCGTTTTCTGGCCGTCTAATTTGATTTCCTGTTGAACTTTGCTTTACCCGCAGGTATGACAGAACAGCCGGCCCGCCTGAAGACACAGATATACCCCCCCCGCTACCCCTGCTTGCCTGGCCGCCCTACCCTGATTTGATTTTGTCCAGACACTGCCGAGCTGAGGAGAATGGAGACAGTCCATTCTAAAGTGGGTAGGTCCAGGCCCAAAACCCAAAATCTGGTTTTCTCCTGCACGGCATGAGAATTTAATGACCACACCGGTGCCCCCCCCCGGCCTCTATGATTGGCAGGCCCAGACAGACCAATTACATCCTCTGCTTGGAAAACAAAAACAGCCTTCCCAATAAGTGGTATATAAGGGGGCGGGGCTACAGGGTCACTGACTTCAGCTGAAAGCTGATTGGCCCCCCAAATCCACGCTCCCGTGTCACTCAGCAATTCAAAACATATCATTGGCTAATGATAAGGTTGACTGCTATGTATGAATAATGGCCCATCGTAAGTTCCTCACCTCAAAAAAAGTCCTAGATACAGCCCTGTCCCCAATCTTCATAATTGGTTAGGTCCATGGATTGGGACAAGGGCAGGATGGGGTGGGGTGGTGTAAACCAACGCATGAAACAGTTGTTGATCTTCTAATTAGGCCGCTAATCTGCTTTTTTCTAATAGCAGTTTCAATTAAACATAAGGTCTGCATTCTTCACCTTAAACATGCTGAAAAACCAGTACAAAAAAAATCACAATGTAACTTTATCATCAACATTAATAATACTAATTTCTCAGCAAGAAATATTAAAATTAAAATGATCAACAATATTAATAACAACAATTAAGTCAAAAGTGTCATAGTCGGTATTATAATTGATAGTAATATTCACCAGGAACATATTTAATGAATAGCTTGTTGAAAGTCAAAATAAAATTAAAAAAATATATACAAACCTGCTACTCATTTAATTGTCCTTAACTCTAAGGTATGTTTGTCGAATTTCACATTTCTTAGCATGTTTAAAGCATGATTTGAGCCTAAGATTTGACTCTAAGAGGAGCTTCTCTGGTGGTTAAGGAAGAAAACTGTTCTTCCTTAAAATATCATTGTCCTGTGGAATGTGCTGGAAAATGGACAGACTGACTCAACTAAGCAAGAGATCATTTCAACACTGATTCCAAATTCTGGGTCGATTTGTGTTTTTGGCTTATATGACGTACAGAATATAAAAAATTCACTATGAATAAAGAAACGGATCAAAGGAAGCATCCTGCACTCCCTGAAATTGTCGCCAGTTTTTGGAGAAACACCCTCCAGTCGGAGTGATGCAGCCTCACTGCATCTCACTGCATGTCACTGCATCCCTCTTCTGCTGCTGTACCTGCTTATCTATCGCTTCCTGGGAACACATCTGACTTTTTAAAAGCCTGACTACTCAAAAACGTTCCAGCACTGGACAGAACAATAAAAGCAGTGATATTCCTCCCGTGCCCCCACCCCCCCCCCACTATAATCCCAGCTCTTTTGTCCACTGTATGTCATTAAATGGAGCTGCATGTAGTTATTTGCGCCCTGCGGCCGGATACAGACACACAGAGGGGAACAATTTGCAGGGGAGGATCTGTTGGGGGGAGGGGGACTGGAGCAGCCACAGCCGGTTTGAAGGCATCTGGAACCCCACTGATGGGGGGGGGGGGTGTCACTGTGGATCTGTGTGATGCGCGGTTGGGGCACACGGCGATGTGGCGAGGCTGCCAGCCCCGAAGAGCATGACACACGTGCAGCACAGTGACAGTGAAGAGCAGCCAGGCGCCAGTGAGGAGCAGCAGCCGATACGTGATTCTCTCTCTCTCTCTCTCTCTCTCTCTCTCTCTCTCTCTCTCTCTCTCTCTCTCTCTCTTTATCAGTTCCCCAATGGGGGGGGGGGGCATTAACGTTAAAACCATTTATTCATCTCCCCCACATTCACCATGTGGTCCGTGCACCACTAAAACTGTTACATATAATCCATCAAGCACAGATCTACAAATGTGGAAAATGGGTCACAAATTTAAAGATAATGTGATATTAGGAGTGAGAAGCAGCTCTAAGAGTGAGATGTGGTGTGTGTGTGTATGTCTGTGTGTGTGTGTGTATATCTGTGTCTGAGTGTGTGTGAAGCGGGTGTACCTTACTTTATGAGGACACAATGTCCCCACAACATGATAAAAACCCATTTTTTTTGTTTTAAAAAAAACTCAGTTTAATAAAAAACTAAAAATGCAAAAACTCTTTTATTTTAATTGGTTATGGTTATAGTAAGGGCTGGATAGGGCTTAAGGTTGTCATAGTTTGCGTTAGCATTTTTCCCATAGAAATGAATGAGTAGTCCCCATAAAGATACCTGACATGTGTGTGTGTTTATGTGTGTGTGTGTGTATATGTCTCTGTGTGTGTGCATTTGTGTGTCTATGTGTGTGACAGGTGCATGTGTAGATGTGTGTGCATGTGTGTGTACATGTGTGTATATGTGTGTGTGTCTGTCAGTGTGTCTGTCTGTGTGTGTCTGTATGTGTTTCTGTGTGTGTCTATCTGTGTTTCTTTGTCTGTCTGTCTGTGTCTGTATGTGTTTCTGTGTCTGTGTGTCTGTCTGTGTTTGTGTGTCTGTCTTTATGTGTCTGTCTGTGTCTATCTGTGTGTGTCTGTATGTGTTTCTTTGTCTGTGTGTCTGTGTGTGTTTGTCTGTGTGTGTCTGTGTGTCTGTCTGTGTGTCTGTCTGTGTTTGTGTAAAATTGTGTGTCTGTCTGTGTGTGTTTGTCTGTGTTTATGTGTCTGTCTGTGTTTGTGTGTCTGTCTCTATGTGTCTGTCAGTGTGTCTGTCTGTGTGTGTCTGTATGTGTGTCTGTGTGTGTCGGAGTATGACATGAGGGCTCCTCAGACAGACACAACAAAGCTATCGGCAACGGCAGGAAGGCATGTGTTTACATTCCAGCTGTGCAGCAGGATGCAGGCCGGTGTCTCACGCACAATCTCTGGCATCTGCGCATGGGAGGGTGGCCGGGACCAGAGCCAGTCTCACAGCACCTCTGTGGGGCGCTAGCGAGTCCCAGCAGTGCTATTTGGTATTTGCCTGGTAACCAAGCGTGGTGATCCAACCCCTGCAGTACTCCCAGGACAGAGGCAGAGGAAATCACGTGCTGATTGTAAAGTGAGTCAGACTCATCTGCCGTAATCTTTAACATGTAATGCGTATTGAGGGCAATATTTCATCCTGAAAGACACAAACATGGGGATTAAGCTTTAAATCAGGGATCCTCAGTTTAGAATCTCACACACACACACACACACACACACACACACACACACACACACACACACAAACACACACACCTGCTAAGAATTCTGGGCCCCATGAAAAGAATCTTGACAGGGCCCCCAACACAGCTGAGACAATTTTATTGGGGGCTTCTCTGGGCCCCCTCTCAGTCATGGGCCCCGAGAATCGTTATAATTTACCCCCTCTTTACAGTGCCCCTGCACACATACACACACACAGACATACACACATGCACACACACACATACACATACACACATGTACACACACACACGCACACACACATACAGTACAAGCACACATGCAAATGTACGCACACACATGCGCACACGCAAAGAAGCACACACACAAACATACACACGCACACACATGTGCACACATACACACACACATGCACACACTCACAGACACACATACAAACACACACACACACACAGACACAAACAGGTTTTTGTGGGGACCATCCATTCTTTTCTATGGACAAAGCCGTAATCCCAACAATGACCTTAACCCCTACCCATCCCTAACCTTAACCATAAGTAACCAAATAAAATACGACACGTTTGGCATTTTTTGATTTTTGATTGCATTCACATACAGTATCTTTTTGGGGACCTGAAATTGGACCCCACAACGTGAAAATAACAGCTTTTTATTACATCGTGGGGAATATTTGGTCGCCACGACTCAATATAAACATAATCTCCCCCAACACACACTCACAAACTCATCTGCAAAGAGCTCACACACTCATTTTGTCTAAGTTATAGGTACTGAGTCTAATGGTTTTTAGTCCATTTTGACATCTCATGGGTTGCCATACTAAAAAATTTCTGGGGATCCCCCAACCATCCAAAATGTACTGTTGGGAATCCCCCCCCACACACACACACACATCACTGTTTAAACTGCAGATGCGTTAACATCTTTGTCAACAGTTTTGTCAACAAGCATCATTTGGTCCCTGCAGTGGCTGATGGGTACAGTGCCAGATGAAGGAACAGTGCCACTGCGACCCCCTTGCCCCACTTTCGAGGTTAAAGGTCGTTTTGAGAATGCGTTTGTTTCTCATTCCAAGCCTTTTTATTCCTGTCGCTATGCTCTCTTTGCTGTGACGAGCTTCGCATTCGAGGCGTCAAATAACCTGAAACAGACCCTGGTGCATCACAAACGGCCGGCATTAATGAGGAGCTGGGAGCGGGGGGGGGACGGGAAGGCAGCCGCCGCTCGGGGGGAGAGAGCGGCACACGTGTGCGGCGCGGCACAGCAGAACCAGAACCAAACAAACTGAGGGAAGGGGAGGGGGGGTGCCGAGTCTGGCCATGCGGTGGCGATTCACTAGCGTCCGAGGAGCGCGTCGGCGCAGGCTTGAACGCGCCCCCCACCGCTCCCGCTGTGCTTCCCCCGCACGGCGGACAGCCCGGTCATCTGTGCCCGCGTCTGTTCCTGCCCGCGTGCGTCCGGCCGGGTGAGTCACAGCTCCCCGGGGGCCCGCGCTCTGCTTGTGTGGGACCGTCTGAGTCAGCCAGGGGCGGTGGGGCCCTTCGCAGTGGGAACGATTCGCCTCCAAAACACACCCACCCATCTCGCAGCGAATGCATCACATCACGCCTCGAGCCCTCGGCAGAGCGGCCCCTTTGACGTGTGCCGTACACCCAGCCTCTCTCTTTTTTTTTTTTTTTCCCACAAAGCCCTCGTCTTTTGCATATTTTAGTTTTTGGGCTCGCTGCGGTGTGAATCACTGAGAGACATCGCGGGCGTGTTTTTCAAGCGACACGCCGGTCCGTGGCCCTCGCCGCGGCAAAGGGACGTTTCTGCGAGGCGCATGTTTGGCGCCAAAGACCGGCGATGTTAAACCCCCGGTGTCATCCATACGTGATGCGGAAAACTGGCACGATAGCAACGATTCTTGAGAAAGTAAGCACATTGAAATAGTGGAATAGTTCCTTGAATTTTAGTACACTCCCCCCCCCCTCCTCTTTTTTTTGCTGCATTCCCAGAATAGTTGCGCAAAGATACGGGGAAGGGGCTGGGGCAGCAGAATGGTGGGGTGCGATGCCGGTGGGGGGGCAGCTATCTCACGCTTTCATCAGCCCTTTCCCAGAAATGTTGTGCTTCTCTGCTTTGGCTCAGGCAGCTCTGCAGCCTCGCGGGGACCTGGATGCTGAGACTGACCTGTGCTGTACAGAACTGGAGAGCATGCAGCCAATGCCATCACGCCTAATGCTCTCTCTGGACTGATGAGCTGCGTCCATGGGGACACCTTGAGGACACACTGGGGACACATTGGAGACACCTTGGGGACACCATGCCATACTCACTACTGATACTCTTTCTCTCACTGTTTCTTTGCTCTTCTCCCTGTCTCTCTCCCCTCACTGTTCCTCTCCATTTCTCTCTACTCCCCTCCCCATCTCCCTTTCCCTCTCCTTCTCACTTTCTTGCTCCTTCCCTCTTTTTCTTCCTCCATCTCTCCTCTTGTATCTCTTTCTTTCTGTCTTGCCCTCTCTCTCCATCTCTTCCTCTTTCCCTCTCTCCTCCCGTCTCTCTTTCTCCCTGTCTTGCTCTCTCCTTATCTCTCTCTCCCACTCCCTACCTCTCTGTGTCACTCCCTCCCGATCTCCCTTTTTCTGCAAGAGGGGACCCCACAGTATAAGTAGGAAAAAACGCTGATGCTCCCTTGCGTGTGGGGCATCTGGGCTGGGGGCAGAATTGCCGCAGAGGTCCATGCGACTTGCAGAGAGAATAAACAGAGAGACATAAAACCAGGCCATATGAAGTGTGCCTGTAGCTGGCTGTTTATCAGATACTACAGTAATACCTGCATTCACGCATAGGTTGAGGACATCAGTTCTTCCCTTGCTGGTCCCAGGTCTGTTTCTTCTCCTTCCCATCCCTGTCACAAGTCAAACGTGTAGGTCCACCAAATCATCCCTGAAACCCCCCCCCCCCCCCACTCCCCTAAACACACACGGTACTCCCACACCATTGGTAGAGCTCTACCAGCGATACCCAAATTTACACCCTCATCACACGTCCAGCTTATTCTTGCTGACAATCACTGTCTAGTGTCCTACTAAGTCGTAGCTTAAAATCTCACTCTGCAAGCCAAAAATTGGTTGGAGGGAGACCAATCAGCTAAATGCATTTCTTTTGCAAAAAAAAAATTAAAAAGTCGAGCTCCGAGAGTATAGGCATTACTTGATATATAAATTATCCGCATGACTTGCTTATGCAAACATTTCCTCTCTCTTTGTGATAGAGGGTTTCCTGCATAGGCTGACCGACTTCACTAAAATGAATAGCAATCCCGTCCACGCTTAAAAAGGAGAGAGTGGAAGATGGCGGCGTGGCCGGCGGGTTCGCGTGCTGCTCGTAGGCCGATGGTGCGCTCAGCTTTCATGAAAAACCCACAAAGCAGAGGGATTCGGCTGCCTCATAGCTTACATAAAACTTTGTCATCAGTCTCTATTAATTCCTTCCATGTCAGCCTCCCCTGAACCAACACACATGCTGTACACCCCTGCTGACATCATCGAGGTGGGTTTCTCCAAGCTGCCAAGGATAATGACATCTTTTAATAAATCTCCTTCCCCGAAACATGTGTGTGCATAAATGCGGCACATCCAAGAAGTTAGACTGGAGATTGGCCGCATTTCCGCTCACTCCACTTCTCTAAGAACGTGTATCTGACGTTATCCTACCAAAGATGACGGCCGAGCTGCATAAATCATAGCAAATTGCAGCACATTTAATATAAACCTTAACTGAACTTTTTATGAGGAACTTGTAGACAGAAAGCAAGCATTTGCTAACGAGCATTAGTCCCGGTGCTTATTATTAAGCACTTAAACGCTCTTTGTGGGCCCACAGTTGTACCCATCAGGGATTTTATGAGACTAAGAAAGTTACACTTCTGAAACATCAGAAAGAAATACTCCTAATGTCAAAAACATGTAAAGAGAACCTTTCTTTGAACGCACATTAACTTTAAATTAAAGATGTAATCTGGCTGCTTTCGATAAATGTGTTCATTAAGCCATATTGAGAATTTGCTCTTTTCCATCTCCATTTTTTACTGTAATTTGTAATACAGTCTACGACTACGAGGACGGTCTGGTCCATCCAAGCACACGCAGAAGGGCAGGGCTGGACCCCACTTTTCTGTCATTCCTCATTCATGGATACTTTTCATTCCTAAGTATGCACTATGGACTAAACAACAACTCACACGGCCCATTCACCTATTCACACATTTTTCAGGTAATAAATTCATATATTAGGTTTCTTGTTCAAGGGTACAACAGCTGCTCCATACCCCTCGCGGGGATTTTTTTGGAAAGCGGAGTCCCCACTTTTTATCCACTACGCCACCTGCTTCCCACACCGCCCACGTTACATTAAATGTGACCTTTCTCCCTTCTTACAACTGGAACCAAAGCTAATAGCACTTTGGACTTAAAAATCCCAGATCTGCGACAGATAAAGGCTGACGTACAGAGTTTTGTATGCTAACTACACACTCACACTTCATTTAGCTAAACTCCCCATCTCTCAGTTGACACAGCTTACAATTAGCCGGCGACTGGCTCCTTCGGCGCGCACACAGGTATCCGCCACGCCACGCCCAGCTTTACAGCCCTGCTTCTTGTGGTTTTTTTGGATCCACCAAATTAATTTGGCTTTCATTTTATGACTCACAGGCAGTTGACTGCCAACAATTTGCAAAATTACAGCCTCCATTGTGTATTGTCTTTGCTCATTTCCTGGAGATTGCAGTCCCAGACAGTGATTCACCGCACACGGCCCTGAGCGGCCAGACACAGGCATACGCCGCACCTGTTTTAAGCAGGTTTCACCTGCTGGATGCCCAGGCATGGAGCTATAGCTCAGGAATTACGCAAGCAGCTTACTAATAATTATTTGCAGTAAAGTACCTTTGCTTTGTAGTCAACTGCCCGCTCATATGGCTGGTTGTTGAAACCCGCATTTCAGGTTGAGGAGTTCATCGCGCAGGCCGCTGAGGCGAATTCCTCAAGCCGACAGAGTGCAGGTCGCCTGTCTGTGTCTTCAACATGCTAACGGCTGGGGTCCCCCCACACCCATATCTGCCCCCCACCACCTCCCTTTTCCTCAGGAATTGCCCCCAGTACTTCTCCTTTAGTGCAGCATGCTGTGAAGTTGCTTTAGAAGGCTACGCATTAAGAAATAAGGCCTGAATAATGAAATTAGCCAGGCAATCGTTGCCTGTTTGGAGACAGATTCCGCAGCTTCTTCACGGGAGAAATTAAACAGAGGGTTTGCAATGAATGTAATATATGTCCAGCATCTACCCACTTCCAAACCAGTACAGGGGCACAGACGTGCCTGCTAGGCAGCACAGAGCACAGGGCAGGGTCATGCCCTGCAGGGGGCGCCAGTCCATCATAGGGCACAGGGCAGGGTCACGCCCTGCAGGGGGCGTCAGTGAATCATAGGGCACAGGGTAGGGGACACCCTGCAGGGGGCGCCAACTCATCAAAGGGCACGCGCACACACAATTGTACACTATGACCAATTTTGAGGTGCCCGTTGATCGTACTGCATGCCTTTGGACTGCAGGAGACCTGTGGCCTGTTTATGCCAACGATC
Organism: Brevimyrus niger; assembly: GCA_015164015.2. NCBI lineage: Eukaryota > Metazoa > Chordata > Actinopteri > Osteoglossiformes > Mormyridae > Brevimyrus > Brevimyrus niger. The sequence goes on from JAABNY020000012.1 coordinate 404,248, forward strand.
CCAAAACAGAATTTCTAAGTAAAAACAGTCGGTTTTAAGAACACAGAGTAGAAAGAGGCCACTTCTGACTTCTCTGTAGTCGCAGAGATCTACAAGCAGAGAGACTTCTGGGCGAAAAAGGCCCCCTGCGTTGGGGGGCTTCTCGCCAGTACCACCTCTGAGCTGGAGGGGGGTCCCTGAAGCCCAGGGCTGGATGTGGCGCAGAGCTGCCAGATCTCCGACCCCCCCAAGTGTGTGGCAAGTGAGCCGTGCCACGGGGAAGGGAAAAGCCGGACATCCCAGAGGTTGAGTCAGACCCATGTGGTTTTGCCCCCCACACGCGCAAACACACACACACACCTCGTTCCAAGCATTGTTTTAGCTCGAGCGGTCTCGACTCGGGGCCTGGCCAGGGGGTGGGCTGCTGACAGCAGGGGGGGGGGGGTTCTACTATTTCGAAACACGCCTTCGTGTAAGAAGAGCGTGGCTGCAGGATGGCCGCTGACACAGCGACACTTCCCCGCGCCACCGCAGTTGCTGCTGCTGATACGATATGGTGACAGTAACAGAAACAGTTTAAAGGTGAACATCAAACTTAAGTCCACTTCCTGTACTGCATTTTAGTTATTCAGCAGGTACTTTTATACAAAGCGACGAATATGTTTAAAAAAGCAGGGTTTTTAAAGCCTGGAAGGTGACGTCACTCAGCTGACCCTGTGATTTGACCCGATACGATCGCAGGTACAGCAGCCTACGCTCTGAGGAGACTGAGCTGGACTCAGTTCGCCATTCCCGTAAGAAGACTGGAATGACCTTGCATTCGCATGATTGTTAAACTGAGTGTAGGACAGCAGATCCATCTTCCAGCCGCTTTTACTGGTCAGGGTCATGGGGGCTGGGGCTGGAGCCTATCCCAGGCAGCGCAGGTCACGAGGTGGGGGTTGACGCTGGGCAGGATGCCAGTCCGTCACAGGACACATAGACACACACTCACTCTCACACTATGAGCCAATTAGCCGTACTGCATTCTTTCGGACCGCAGGAGGAGAGTGGCCTTCCTGGAGGAAGCCTGCATGACACAGGCGAGCATGTGAAGGTGTCAGGCTGCAGTACTACACAATGAGTCAGCGCACCACCCACACCTCTCTAAGAGCCTGGCTTTATTGACAAAGCCAGCTAATTCTTACGCTTATTACTCATAAACCCCTAAAGTTTATTAAGTTATTGCAGCACGTACTTCATTAACATTTCGTGAATTCCTTTAATCGGAGAACTTATGGCCATACTTTAATAAACTGTTCATATATAGTAAACCATCCCAGATTTACTGGTTAGTCATTAACCAGTTACTTGTATCAGTAGTACAATTTTTCCCCCACGAAGTCACAAAAGGCACCTTTTTTCTCAGTTCACACCAAGATGTCAAAATGGAGTCTGACAGCAGTCTGCAGACAAGAGGAAATGCAGTCTAGAACAGAAATTCACAGGAGTTTCACGAGCTTCAGCCCAATAGCACCACTACCTCACTGCAGCCAGCTGTCACTATCAAGACCCAGAGAGTGTGGACACGCCCCCCCCTCACCGCCACTTTCAATCAACCGGTCCCATTTTACGAAGCTGAGCGCAAGTCACTTGCGAAGGTCTGCATAGGTTATTTTCCGGAGGGAGCAAAAAAAAAAAAACAGGGAATCGTAAAAAAAAATTGTCTGAGAAAAGCGAAATGCTATCCCCCCATGGAGGGAGGCAGACCAAAGAAAATCTGTGGGAAAAACAACAGATCGGAGCTCATGTACATAAAGGAAAGTGTGTCCCTATGACACACGTATCTGTCTGCCAGGCAGACGATGAAGCGCTTCACGTCACTGTAAATGTGCCTTGGTTTTCACAAAAGGTCTGGCGGTGATTTTACGGGTAGGTGGGGAGGCTTGTGAGCAGACAAGGTAGGGAGACAAAAAGGCAAAAGATAAGGCCAGGTGTGTTGGGCCAGGTGTCTGGCAAATTCCTCCCACGAGGACCCGGGTAGGGAGGGGGGGGGGGGGGGCGCAGGCTTCTGTGCTTATCCTCAACTATGGGGGTGAGGAAGCGGTTGCTAGGGGACGTGACGTTGGGAGCTTCTACGGCGGCCATTAGTGGTGCGGCGCCAAGGTCACCGTTTGTGAATAATCAAGTGTCAGAAGCACGGTCTCGTGTCTGCGCAGCCGGAGTGATGCGATGCCAGCCGAAGCACGGTCTCGTGTCTGCGCAGCCGGAGTGATGCGATGCCAGCCGAAGCACGGTCTCGTGTCTGCGCAGCCGGAGTGATGCGATGCCAGCCGAAGCACGGTCTCGTGTCTGCGCAGCTGGAGTGATGCGATGCCAGCCGAAGCCGCGGCCGTCGTCGTGTTTTCAGGTCGTCCGGCGTGGCGGCTTCCGCCAAAATGACTCAGCCCGAAGAGTAACTCATCAGTCATTCCCGAATTTTAAAAAGTTGCGTGGAATGTTGTGTTTCGTGCCATTAATTGTGCTGTAAGGTCAAGGCTTGGCGCAATTAAGTGTTTTTAAGTCAGTCTTGCTTCCTAAAGAATTCAAGGTGAGACTCCTGGTTGACGTTTGAAAAAAAAATACAGACTGCATTCATTTCCAAAAGTATGTTCATTTATTTAATATTGGTTTTTGCATAATTTGTGGGTTAATCATTCCCAGATGGGTGAAAAGGTGAAGGCTCACTGTTTGTGTAAAGCTCTTCAAATGTACAAATAAAAGCTTTGCTAATACCGTAACAACTCTGCTGTGAGTGTATTCATTTTAATTACCCAGGATTTTTTATTTATAGACCTTGATGCGATGTGGTATGTGTGTGTTATGTACTCAGCACATCTGACTGGATTTCTTTCTAAAAACATGCTTGGTTTCAATCAATAAGCTACATATTTGGAAACCTAGACTGAAAAAGTTAGACACCAGTGCAATTCAGACTTTTTCCCCAGTTGTGATATTCAACAGGGTGACATGACTGCTTGCTTAGGCGAACAGATCAGTCGCACTGAAATGAAATTAGCAAAAATTATTACGTTGTCAGCTAGCAAAGTCTCACGCAGTTTAGTAGCTATAGCCCAGCTGACAATTTCTAAATTAATTTGCTAAATCAGATATAAATTAGACTGTCCACCCAAATTTCACATTAGCGATGAAATTCATTTTTAATGTTCATATTCAAAATAACTGATGATGTGAACATGTTCTTGAGTTTTGTGCCGTTTCCTTGAAGATGAATACTGGTGATGTGATTTTGTTCATTTCAAATGAGTATCACAACTGTCAAGTGAATAGCAGTTATATCCTCCGTTCCAAAATTCTTTTCACTTTGGACGCCTGCTTGCCATTACTCATGATTATCTATTTGTTTTTAATTTGCAAACCATATGAACTTTCTTTTATGATGGATTCCAACAGAATGTTATTTGTTTCTCTCCAGACTGCCGAAGAATGACAATAAACACCTAACAAAACAAATGAATGGACGTGAATGGTTGCAGAGACAAGTTGGATCGACGTCAACTTCCACTACAGAATGAGGGCTCACCTTTATCAGTGGGTCTAGGATTTTTATACAAGGTGGGGAGAGATGTCCATGGAGAAATATTAGCCCCTCCTAGCTCTTCATGCTTTCTTATTTCTATGAAGACACATTAACGGTAGGGGCTCTATTTTCTGGGATATTGCCAGTAGAGGATCCCTGGTTTAATATAGGTTGAAAGATCCTGGACTAAATTGATTTCTTAATTAATAATGTACCTATATGTAATATACAGTAGAGGTGTGTGTCTTAGCAGGTTAGGACGCTGTATCTGTAATCCAAAAGTCCATGGTTCGAATGCCAAGGTCGGTGGAGGGATATCATCGATAGGCCTTTGAGCAACATCCATACCTTGAATAAAAGTGTCCGCTAAATAGAAGAAATGTCAACAGGATCTTCCTGACAAAGAAACTTTTTGTAAGCGTGACTATGAAATAGACAAATTTGTAACTGAAGCAGAACACACACAGACACGGGGTGTTTAAAGCTTTTATTTTGATACCGGAGTCTATTTTAAAAGCTCGACCATCAGCAGTATGTTTGTGAGAGGGATTGTGTGGCCGCCAGCGCCGACCATGTAAGGGTCATACTCACCTTCCCCTTCACAGTCTCCCTGAGTGCCATTTTTTCACACCCCCTCACCTGGAGTGTGCCTACATTTTCCCACTTTCCTTATGAATGAATTCCCAGCGATGGGAAGTCTGTAAACTGGAGAGGCTGGCTACAGTAGCTTCACTGGTGCCCCCCCCCCCACCACACCTCTCTGCTGACCCCTGCCAGGCCCCTTCGTGCCCTCCCACTGCATGCAGTGACGTTTATGTATGGGCATGTGCAGAACCGCAGTGCTAAACTGCTCAGCCTTCCAGAGAAAATGAAACCGCCCTCTGTCTGCAAATGCCTTCTTACACAGATTTTACTTCAGGTTTCCTAATGAAAGTATCATTATGTCGTAGGAAACTTAACACAGAGTGCCAGATAAATGCACGTATGTTACCGGCCATATTAATAATTAAAGCTTTTTACCCCACGACTCTGACCAGAACAAGCAGTTAGAAGATGGATGGATGGATTAAGCAGCTGAAACTCAAGTTGTGGTTGAGTGCATGGACACGCACACGGACACGGACACGGACACGCACACGGACACGAAAGATAGCACACAAATGTTTGCGTTTTTCTGTTCTTGAGACTTGGTTGGGGTGTTTCGGTTTCTCCCCAATATCACTTAGCAACAGAGAAATTACCAGAATATAGGGGTGTCTTTTAATTGGCATTATTAAATCTGACAGTGTAATGTGCAGTAATGCACATATTAATTTTAATACGCATTTATACACATTATAATGTGGAAGATATAGTGCTTATGGGATTGGAGTGGAGTTCAGATCCTAAGAGACGCTGTTTGGTGCCCCGACGCGGGATTCTGAGTCTGGAGTCTCTCAGACGAAGCACAGCTGTCTAATTAAACACATAAAAGTGTAAATGTAAGTTTCTTAGGGCAACAGCACCTGGAAACCAACTAAATAACATAAAAAGGCAAAGGTGTGTGTGTGTGTGTGTGTGGTGGGGGGGGAGGGTGTTAAAGGCAGCTTAACTGCACAGCGTCAAGCCAGAGACGGTAAAACTGAATGAAACGTGAGGTGAAGAAAAAAACCAAGGATGGGTTTTGGCTCAAGGGGAGAGAGCATATTTTAAGGAAAACTCCGGCGAAAGTTTGACACTGAGCTGCTTTCAAATGCACAGGCTCCATTCCCCCCCACCCCACCCCCCACGACTTCAAAGTGCTATTTATGCAGAAACGGGTTGAATTTTCCTGTCCTCCTTGCCTCCCCAGGGGCATTTTTTTTTTGGAACACGCCTTTTTTGTTACAAAAAAAAAAACTGTACCCCCCACCCCCCCCCGTCATGATTCTTTCTACTTATTCTCCGTCTTCTTTCTGTCTCTGCAGCTGTGATCCTCAGAGTTTAATTCCTCCCCCTCCCTTGTGTGCTGGAACAGCGTCCAACAATTTAACCGCAGCCCTGAAACAATTGAACATCTGTTTGGAGACGGGCCCGAGCAGGGTCTTCCTGCTGGGGGAGCACCAGGCACAGGCTTAACCCCCTCGCTGCCGCCCGTCTCCACCGAGTCAGGCCCGTGGGTGGGGCCAGGAAGAGGGCTGCAGAGACAGGGTGCGCGGATGGGACTCTGAACCTGCACCGCAGATGACAACAGAATCATTGATGAGACTGATCCTGTCAGTGTGTTTTCTTCTTAGTGGGTGATCCGGCAGCAACAGGCAAGGAAATGAGTGATTGCATTAAGTTGGAGAGCGGGGCTAACAGATAGCCTTAGCAACACACACACACACACACACACACACACACTTGTAATTACACAGCGAATAAACAGCTGGTTCGCTTCTCCTTTTCAGGGCTGAAAGCTATAGGCTCCCCATAGACCATCCTGCTTGCATGTTTCTTTAGTCTTACGTTTCTTCTCAGAAGAAAGCCACTACAAAATGGATCCACGACCGCATGAGCGTTAACGGTCTGCTGGAGGCTCGAACTGCAGAGACCACCGTCGCAAACATTCCTAATGTTTTCAATTGTGCAATAAACAGCTGCATGGTTCAAGTGGAAGGAGGTCTGGCTGGGGTGGTGGTGGTGGGGGGGGGGGGGGGGCAAAGACGATGCGGCCCAGTTTGGGGGGGGGGGGGGGAGGGGGGCTCGAGGGGGGCGTCGGGAAACGCACCGGGCGGGGAATGTAGGAGTCGGCCGCGTAGG
>JAABNY020000013.1:26942-38419 GCA_015164015.2 Brevimyrus niger
GGGGGGGGGAGGGGAGAAAAGAAGAGAGGGGAGGGGTGGTGGGGGGGGGGTGATGGGGGGGGGGGGGGGGGGGGGGGGGGGGGGGGGGGGGGGGGGGGGGGGGGGGGGGGGGGGAGGCTGGTGACGTGTGCAACGGGGTCGGCTCGAAGCGAGTAGAAGAGGCAGATGGTCTGGCCGAGCCACAGCTGCATACAGAAAAAAGATCATATTTAGACAATTTAGAAAACCAGGATTAATTATCTGTTAGTGTTAAGCAGTCTCTCTGGCAGCTGAGGTTCTCGTCACAGGTCCGAAGTGATTTGGACCAGCTGCACCATGGCAAAAAAGGATAAACGTAATATGCATCTTGTATCTGATACAGATCTCCTTCCTATGCTGGCCGTATTCCGCTTACTGCTGGGGGGTGTTCATGCTGAACCCGACTGGGGACCAGAAAAACAGGGGGCTCCGTGCTTTAATGTTGAATTAACGGGAGGGTTTAAGCATTTTCACCTTTGTAAAAAAAATAGAAAATTGTTACTGCCTGTAAACTCTGGATGTTCAATGTCATATAATTGCCAGATAGAGTAAATACAGATGTAAACTGAAACACTCTTTGAAGAATTTTGTGGGTTTTATTATTATTTAGTTGTAGTCGTAGTAGTAAAATAAAACATACCGCCAAGCTAACATGAAGCTGACCCTTCTCTTTTTCATGTAAATAACATTTGTTCTTTTGTGAAACAGATGGCTTATGTTATCATACTTGTGTTATGATTATCTCAAGCTTGATGGAACAAATCCGCCTTCCTGTCAAACTACTGTGAGCTCAAGGGTGAAAACTTCAGAAATTTAAACAATATCGCCACCTGCTGTCCATCTAAAGCGAAGGCCTTTGTAATTATTGAAATCAGAAACAACATAAACTACATTCAAGTAGGACACTCTTATGGGACACCTGTTGAAGCTCACTTGAAGCCTTTTGGCGAGCCCCCATCGCGCAGCTTTTCTGTGCTGGCACTGTAGAGGGCGCCAGACTTAGTTAAATTGATTTTCGCCCCCCCCCCACTTTAGGTATGTTCACACTAGAGAAGCAATGAAAAGCGCAAGGCGTTGTACTGCATTTTTTCCACATACTTTTTTACGCGTTTTTATCTCACGTTTGTCCTTGTGTCTCTTTATATGTTTTTGATGTTGCATTGTATTAACCATTTCCATATTTGCATAAGTGTTTGTCGGTTAAAAAAAAACGGGTTAAAAAATGCATACAGACACTTATCTATCATCGTCTTCAATGGGAGTGCGCAGTGCAGATTAATGCATTTTCAAAATGCACTGCAACGCTGTGCACTAGTAGAAACATCATGCATTGCTTTATATGCAATACATGACTTTCTAGCGGATCGCAGAACGTGCACGTTAATGAATAGCGCAAGGCAACGTGCACAGTGGGAATGAGCCCTTATGGATCTTTTGGGCACCTCCGCACTTTGAAGCCCATTATTTCCAATGGAATAGCGCAGACCGTAGTGTGTGAAAGACCCCAAAAGCCCGATTACCATAGAAATATTTGCCTATGAACACGCTTAAGACTCTGCCCCATTCCCCAGCTAGAAATTACCTTAAACTGGCACTACCAATTAGTCACCTGTACATGTAAACGTGTTTATACTGCGTTTGAGAGACAATGTAATCACAAACGAAGGGAAAAGTAATTTCTCAGAATGCGAAGCGCGAACTCTATAGTGTCCGAAGCAGAGGATCACCAAACCATTTTATTTGGTGGTACGTCTGTCAAGTTTTTCCACTCGGAGATCCCGCTATTACTTGGCCTGCCACTTTGTTGCTGAGTTTCTGCAGTTCCTAAATGCTTCCTCTTTGCAATAATATCACTTATGCTTGACCATGTAATATCTAGCAGGGAAGAAATTTCACAGATTGACTTATTGCAAAGGTGGCATCCCGTGACAGGGCCACGTTTGGTTTCACTGAGCTCTTCAGAACGACCCACTCTTTTACAAATGTAAACCTGCCTACAGCCTATAGGTGCTTGATTTTGTACACCTGTGGTATGGGTCTGAATGAAACACCTGAATTCAGTGATTCAGAGGTGTGTCCCTATACTTTTTTTTCCATATAGTGTATTTATTTTTGAACAAATAACCAATTTACTATTAACAAGGAAACAGAACCATGCCGTAGGGCAGCGCTGACGAAGAGATAAACGTCGATGACTTTTACTGTGGGTTGAAACCGGAGAACCCAGAGGAAACCCCATGATGACACGGGAAGAACATGAAAACACAGAATCGACAGTGGGTCATCACACGACTGGCAGCCCATTCTCCTGTGTCTGTTGCACTAAGCGATATACCCGCTGACCACCTACTACATCTCAATAAGTGTATATTATTTGCAATGGACCCCGGACGTTTATAAGATCGCAGGTTACTCGACAGGACGTAAGTCGACGGATACCAGTAATTAGATCAATATCTAATAGGCAGGTGGATTGAAATGCGTGGGTCTGATGTTGTCCCCAGACGCCCTCTTTTGGCTGAATCGAGACACCACAATACCAGATGACTCACACCAGTATATTTTCATAACGTGTTACTATTAACCGCGCAGTACAGGGCAAGGCCGCCTAATCAGGTTGCCCGGCACTACAACCCAATAAAGTGTGTAAAACAAGCCTGAACTTTAACAAGGACGTATACTGATAATCAAAACACGTTTTAAACATCAGTGAGAATCACAAGCAACCACGTAAACTCAGAGCTCCTTGTACGCATGAGCGCGGGGGTCGCTTCTTGATTACGTCAAAAAGTCGACATCCATCCATACGTATTTGGCGTACACACATTGGACTCCCTACACGTTGAAGCTGTTGTGGCTGCCTCGATATTCAAACTTGCATCTGTTTGTATAGGGTTGAACAATGTCTTCATTTAGGAAAGCGCTAAAATCTCAACAACGGAACCACAAAGAAAGGTCTCAGGTAAGCCTAACTGATAGCTAAGTTAGTCGTGTGGATTTTCTAGGTCGTATAGAACGCTTTATAGCCATATCTGCTTTTCGGGATTAGCATTGTATTTTCTCTAATTTAGTTTTATATAAGAATACATGGCTAACCTAAGTTCTTTCCTTTTCCATGTGTTGACCAGCCCGGTTTCAGAAAACACTTGGGTATTTTGGAGAAGAAAAAAGATTACAGACTTAGGGCAGAGTAAGTAGCTCCCTTTCTGTACTGTAAAACATCGTGTTATTTCGATTGCTGTTGAACCATTTGAATAATTATTATCGACGGCAAGGTGGGGTGCCAGAAACAGTGCTTGTCGGACCACGCCCACTCAGATTTATCTTTAATAACCCTGGGGTGCGTTTCCTCGATAACGGTGTCTTTTTTTACGATTACTTGAAAGCTAAACCTTACTAAAGTTCTTTACTCTTCCACGTGAGTTTGCCTAATTCTCCCCTAAGAGGTTGCTTAAGGAACAGCTTCTCACGTGGACCGTTATTAAGTGCTATCCATGGCGATGGAGCAGAATTGGTCGACGTCGATGGTTGGAGAATCGATTATTTTCTCCATGCAGCCAGTGCTTGATTACGTCATTAGAGAACGAAATAGAACACTGCATTAATCAGAACTGTTCAGATGTGTGAGTATTGTGACACTACCCAGAATTGTATGTTCGAAATGAGTTGGGAAATAAGAACATCCAAGTTCATGACTGTGTGGGGTCTATGAGCATCCAAGTAAATGGGAGTGATTATTGGAAAGATGGAGTGTGGCCATGAAATGCGATGTGGAAGAAGAATGAATGCAGCCATGTGTAGGAGATGGCATGCCTGTATGCCACAGCTTCTGTTTTAGCACGACTACACGCTGAATCACTGCCATAGTTCGGCCTTACTTGGTACCATATCTCCCTATATATTAACTCCAATTTGTAGTTGCTTGTTATTTTGGGTAATATTTCAAAGGCAACTGCATGATTAGTAAAGTGCAACATCCGTCCATCGTACAATTGCACACTTTTATTCTTTGTATGAAACCCCACTGTTAATGTAATGTTATTAACATTATCTGCAACTCAACTGTTGAAGTACTGAATACGTATCACTTAACAGCTTGATATGTAACAAGGTGCAACTGTTGATGTCAGAGGCATGTGATCCGAACAATGTGGCCCACTAGCTTAAGGGAGAACCTATGAGTGATGAAGTCCTAAGATGGTTTTGGGAAACGCACCCCTGAATATTATTTATTTCTGAATGCTTTTGTGCATCTTGATATTAGGGGTGTGGCGCATTTGAAGTCACAGTTCGGTACATTTTCAGTACATTAGGGAACAAAGAAACAAACAGTGGTTTAATGAACGAAGTATGACTGTCTTTCTTAAAGTCTCACTCACTTCTGTTGCAACCTACTAATAAAGGTCAAATTTGCTTAAAATAAATCAAAATAAAAATTCTCCCAAGTAAATAAAATAAATACCCGTTAAAGGTGCACATTTAGAAAATTAACTGTACTTGATCTGTACTGTATTCACATTAGCAGCTTTCATCTTCATATTAGAACCAACTAGAACAAGGCCTAACAGAATAAATATCTATCATGGTGCAGCATTAAAAATAAAGTACCTGCGCTGTACTTGTATTCACATTAACAACTCCCAGCTTCACATTAGGATGTACATGCACATGCTTGGGGGACACAAACACACAAAGGCTCATATTTACTGCCTTCTTTGGGTACAAATGCATACCGAACCGAAAGACCCGTTCCGAAAAATGTCTGTACGAATATGTATACCATTATACTCCTACTTGATATGATGGTTGAAATCATGCATATGAATGTATATTCAATAATAATAATTTAATAAATGATTTTATGACTGCAAATTCATTAAAGTGGCAGTTCACCCCAAGACTGGGAAGAAAAAAAAAATGTTATAAGTTAGAAAATGTTAGAAGTTATAGCTTTACTGCTGTTTATCATCTAGGTTGTTCTGCTAGAAGTTGCCTAGTTTTGAAGATATTGGCCATAAAAATGTCAGTCTTCTCTCAAATATATTTGCAGTGAATGGCGTTCTTTCTGTGGTAATTAAAGTACAAAAAAGTACATGTGAAAAGCCCAACGGCAGTGTCTCTTACCAGAATCATGACTTGGTTATTCATGATAATCCACCGACTTTGTAGTGAGTGGTTTAACCAATCGAATCACTACGCAGAATCACGAGCATGCTGGCCGTCATGCGACTGAGTATCAATATCAAACCTTTATTGGGACATCAGTGTTGTGCTCATAGCTTTTCTCTGTCACTTTGGCACATTTCTCAGATCAGGAATGAAATTCTCATTACTAGTACAACTTCCACATCGTCGAGTCACTTGTACACATCGTAAATACAAAGGCTCATTGTTTTGGTCAAATGGTAAATGCTTGAACAGTCATGCAAATGATTGTGCGCAATCATCCGCTTATTCTTGTATTATCAGTTGTTTATATCATGCTGATCAAAATGTATTATATTGATATCGCCACTTGAATAGTCTTACACATCAAAACATCTAGGGCATTAGTTCATTGTACAAGTTGTTACATGCAAAATGGTTGAACCAGTTGTTATAATCTGTCAAGAATATCTCTGTCACGGTTTTAATTTTTTTGTTTTTATTTATTTCTACATATAAATGTGTTTTCAACTGATGAATTGCTCTCAGTGGAATCAGCGCTTTCACCAGTAGGGGAATGTTTCAAGGGTTGGATCGACCAATGATCAGCCAGTTCTGTAAAATAACCGAGATGCATCTCATGAACCATCAATTGGCATGGATGTATTGACGGAGCACAAGAGAGTGTTACTTTGTTAATTTGACAATGGAAGAACAACTAGGAAATGAACAGGGTAAGCAGGCAGTAAGCATTTCATATCAGACTTTTTACAAGCTGGTTGATACTAGTTCAGCAATCGATGCTGGTTTTGGTGTATAACCTACATCCTCACCTGTTACTGGCTTATTTAGAAATACTAAAGAATTCATGGTGCCTGCAGGATCCCTTAGTTGCTTTTTCCTCTATTGTGATTGGCTGCTAGCGACTCCCGGCTCCTGCCTGTATAATGAATACAGACGTGCAGAGATCGACACGCTGTGGATTCTCGGCAGCGTGTCGCGTTCGGCGGCCCGGTTGGTCGAGCCGTGCCGGTGACCTGTGCTCTGTTTGGGAACCCAGTGACTACCACAAGAAACAGAACACGCTGCTGGCGCTCCGCAAGAAGGCGCAGCGGAAGAATCCGGACGAGTTCTATTTCAACATGATCAACTCGCAGCTACAGGTGGGTGGCAGGATCCGCAACGCGAGTCGCTGACTGTGTGGATAGTCGGGTGTATAGATGACTGCTGGCAGGGACCATTCTACCTTTTCAGGGGCCCTCGGCGAACCTTTACTTTGTGTGCCCCCCCCCCCACCAAGAAATACGTAGTTGGTTTTTCCTCCACGACTCAGGTAGTTCAGGGGGCCTTTGCGACACCCATGCTGTCTGTAGATAGAGCCAGCCCTGATTGTTGGGATATACAGTGTGTGGTTTGCTATTCACCAACCTGCTAGTGGTCCAGGGGGTGGAGTGCGGAGGAATGACAACAGAGGAGTGTAGAAGTTCAGATGATGGACTTCTTGGAGCCCGACCGATATATGAGGGGGGGGGGGTGATGATTTTTAGAATTTTCAGGCAGTGAGATTTATTGTTCATCTGCGACCTTTCACCTTCTGCTGTGGCCCAATAGGACGGCGTCCACGTAAAGAAGGCAAAAAACGACGACGTGGTGACGGAGGAGCAGAAGAAAATGATGAGGACTCAGGACATTGGCTACGTGAGGATGAAGAGGGTGGCTGAGGCTAAGGTACTATGTCGCCATGACGATGTCCGCTCGTGTGCTTGAGACACCTTTACTCGACCTGTTTGCGTGCAAGCCTCCGTACGGCGTCGGCTTGTTGGTCACAAGCCAACCCCCTGCCCAACTCGCTAGTCGTTTATGCGAACCGATATTTGACAGCTGGGCTGCCGAGAAGCCTGCTGCTGACCTATAACACCATGCATCCTATCCCCCCCTCCCAGAAAATCGAAAGGCTGAGATCGGAGCTTCACCTTCTGGACGCTGAGGGCAAAATGAAGAATAAACACACATTTTTTGTAGATACTAAAAAAGAAGGTGAGGGGGGCCGTGTTTGTTTGCCGTTCACGAGCGCCCGGGGGCTGCGGGATGGGCGCCGCGCTGCTGGCTGTGAGGCCGCTGTGACGCTGAAGGCGTCTCGCCTTTGCTGCTGTTTGGCTCCCCCTAGTGGACGACTTCGACCTGGCGACACACCTGAACACAGCCCCTGAGTTGGTGGGTCGAGTGTTCAACCGGCCCAGAATGGAGACGCTGGAGACCAAGTCCATCCAGGGGGCCACGAATCCCAAGCAAATCGAGGTAAGCTCTCCAAGGCCACCCCCCCCCCCTCTTTCGCCTGACTGGAAGGGCCACTGGTCCAAGGTTCAATTCCATTTTGCCACGAGGGGCTTTTTAGTGTCCTTTATTGTAGAGCTTACAATAGGACCTCTTAATTATTTTAATCAGAGAAATAATGAGGTTCAGTTGGCAAGAGCACCTTTACCTTCTCAAGCGCCAGGATCGCACAAACGTTAGCAAATTATCCAATCGGCACAGCAGCCAAGGTCAGCCTTGCCCTGCATAGGAGGGTCTAAGGCAGGGGTAGCCAATCATATCCGCAAAGGGCCGGTGTGTATGCAGGTTTTTGGGATAACCTGTAGGTCGCACACAATTAACCCCGAATTTGAATTTGTTCAAACCCAGGTGTGAGGACTCTTTCAGCCAATCAGTCCTCTAACTAGTCATCTAATTAGGGAGTTACAGCGAAAACCTGCATACACACTCACCCGTTGCGGATAAGATTGGCTACCCCTGGTCTAAGGCTATGTCCGCACTAATGCATTAACATTTTTTTTTACGGGAGTTTCTCAAAGGAAAAGATCTGCATCTGCACTACTGTTATCGTTAGTGCTGTTCACACTGCTCCATGTTAAAGGCAAACGATGGCGTTAATTAGCTTTAGCTAATTCTTTATGTTGTATATAGAAGTGGTTGTTAATGCATGTATCTCTGACGTTCCTTATTTGCACATTTAACTAAAGCTTTATATATTTTTAGACCTGGAGCACGTTTGCTTTAGCTCAATCACAGTGTGTCATTTGCAGGTTTTTTTTTTCGTCCAACCAAAATTTTTAATAATTCTAGAAGTGGCGAAGGATATAATTTGGATCATTTATTTTCACTCTGATTAGTAATAAAGTTCAGTTTTTATAAACGCTTGACTTGATTAATGTCACACACAACCATCTCTTTTTAAGTAGATGCATGTATTTTATTTAGCGAAAGCAAAATATCACAGTACTTCAGCGTCGCAAACACGGAGTTGTACATAAAAAGAATCATCACAGCCGCAGCGCAGTCTTTAGTCTCTTACATGCCTCACTCTCTTCCCCTAGGGTGCAGTCCGCTTTCGTCTTACTCTAATGTTTAGTGGCTGAATGTCTTCAACATCATAAGCTAGAGCTGCACTTGAAACTGTACCTGAGCCAAGTTTTGCTTTGAGCTTCACAATAGCTGTAAACATCATACAATGTGCACAAAACACAATTTAGCTGCATATATGGAAGCAGAACAACATATGCCTGGTAGCAAAAGTCCTGTACATCCTCCATGCTCACATGTGGCTTACTTCCATGAAAACAAAGGCAACGCGTTCCTTCTTCATTCCCCTGGAGAATAACCAATTAGGAAAAGAGGTATCGAAATGCAGAAGGCTAATTGGAATAGGGTCACGAGCCAAGTACGAACCAATCGGAGCTTACTGATTTAGGTGTGACGCAATTTTTACGTTTCTGAGCGTCCGCGTGAATTAGTTTACAGAAATATCAGTTGTTGGGCAGCTATGAAAATTTTCTCCCACTTCTGGGGAAAGAAAGATCCGCCTTAGTGAGGATGGAAGATTGGAAAATTGGAAGAAAATGTTTGTGTCCCTAAACGAAAATGTATTAGTGCAGACATACCCTATTAAAAAAACATTACTATCTCCTCCAGCTGATTTGCACAGTGCATCCAGTGTGGATGTAAATTCTGTAAAACGCGCGGCGGCACAGGTGAACGGGAGGCATGTCTCTGATGTGTTATGGGCGGGGTTCTGCTCAGGGCGGTCTGTGGGAAGGTCTGTGGGACTGGCAGGGAGTCCCCTCCTGACCTAAGCACAGGTAACAGGCCCTGGCCTTCTTCTATTGCATGATTAATTTTTAATTTTTTATTTATTTTTTTTAAACCCCCCCCACCTAGAGACTGGCCAGGCAGAGACGACACCAGTATAAGATGCTGGCCCAGCGCTTGGCGAGAGAGAAGGAGATGTTTGTTATTGAACAGAAGATCCAGACGCGGAAGGATCTGCAGGTAAGCTGGACCCCACCCAGCGGTCAGTCCAACAGGTGGCTGTGGGCTCAGCGCCGAATGTTACACCTAACACACTTTGGGATGTGTAGCGCAGAAAGCCGGGTGCTGTGTGACACGACTGACAGGCTGCGTCTCTGTATTCCTGTCCAGGAGAAGTGCAAGAAAGTAAAGGTGTGCAAGGAAACCAAGCAGACCCCAGCAATCTACAAATTTGATACCAAGAGGAAGCGCTGAGGTCTGACAGTGACCCCACAAACACACACACACACGCACACACACGCATCACGGATGACCTCGAAGTTCCCGTTCTCCTGGAATAGTCTCACCTTGCTTCTGATTTGGCTGCTCAAGGAAGAACAATTTCCAGCAGATGATATCTGAAGATTTTTGTATTTATAAGATGCAAGAAAAATGCTTAGTAAGGCCTGGATTATGTATTAAACATTTTTGAATTGAAACTCCGTGGCCTTTTTGTTGTGCCGTGCTTGTGAGCCAGCAGGGGGCGCTGGTGGGCTTTGCGGTGAGTCACAGTGGGGATCGCTCACTTGCAAGGAAACTGCTATTTGACAAGTAATCGGATACTATCTGGATTTATTAGTTCCCATTGTCTGCTCTCCGTTGAGAAGTGGGTTAATTGCAGTTGTGAGATTTGCAATCGAAATAATTGATAATAAATTTCAGTCTAATTACGGTTTCATAGTGCTTATTTTTTATGTCAATTGGTTATAAATTGTCTATCGGTGGGATACTTAACACAAGCCATTATAATATTCATGTTAAAATTTCATATTCATGTTCTCATACATCTATAATCTCTCAGTACTTCTTTGTCCGATGGTGACGATGAATCTTCAATTACTATTCAGACTTTTAATGTTTGCAATTAAACCTGTAATGATGATCTCCAGCGCTGTCTTTACTTGGATTGGCTCATTTTGCAGATATAAATGCTACTGTATTCTCTTTCTTGAAGTTATCTGGCTCCTTTAAACAAAAAAATAAAAAAAATTTAAAACTATTTTTGTTCTTAAGGAACCAGGAACTGAAAACTCTCGGTCTTTCGTCTGGACTGGTGTAAATGAACAGGGTCCTGCGTCAAAATAAGCTGGATTCTCTTTAAAGCCGGGGGTCCTGGAACGGCCGGGACTGATGCCCTGTGTGTGTGTTGGTTTCTGCGGCTCTCTGGGTTGCCCAGCCCCCCCGGGCCGGGGGTGGGGGTGGGGGGAAGCCGGCAGATTCTCTTACACGACGCCTGTGCTTATCCACTTAATCGTGAATGGGAAATAGGCTGTGCGTTTTGGCGAAATAGGCCGTGCGTTTTGGCTAAACAGCCGCTGTGGCGGGAGTGTGGAACCCTAACCGCGCTGCATCCCGACCCTACACCCGCGGGCAGGAGTGACGGCAGGCTGAGTTGGGGCCGGCGTTCGGGTATCGGAGAGCGAGCGCGAACCCGCCACCTTACGCACACGCGCACAGGAAAGCACGTGTGTTTTCAGGAAGGACGCGCGAGGCGTTCGTTTCGTCTTTAATCTTCGGCTGAATGTGTCCCCGGTACGATGGGCGTATGAGGGAGTGTTTCAGGGGGTGTGAGCCGGACTCCGAACTTTGGGGTTAAATAATCGGTGACATTTTGGTCTGTAGATGTGTCTTATGCGTGGACTGACGGGATGAGGGTTCGAGGTGCTGTGGGTGATGGCTGTATTATGTGGGGGGGGGGGGGTTTGCATAGATCACATTTGGGACCAACATGAAACTTCCTTTTTTAGGTCCCCATTTGCATTTTGTAAACAGCATATATGGTTACTTATGGTTAAGTTTATGGCTGGGTAGGGATTAAGGGTGTGGTAACTGGGATTAGGGTTTTTCCCCATATAAATGAATGGAAGGTCCCCATTTAGATAGGTACGCCAACGTGTGTGTGTGTGTGTGTGTGTGTGTGTGTGTGTGTGTGTGTGTGTGTGTGTGTGTGTGTGTGTGCGTGTGTGTGT
>JAABNY020000013.1:48368-66206 GCA_015164015.2 Brevimyrus niger
ACTTCCAAATATCCTCTTCAGATGCACGCACACTCTTCCGTGGAGTGTCCGTTTATGAACGTGCAGCTTAATGGGCGACGGAACGCCTCGCTGGTGTCCCGCCCCCCCCCAAAGGTGCCCCCGTTTGTCACCGTGCTGCTAATGACTGCGCCATGGGTTGCCGGGAGCTGCTGTTTAATTGCGCTGGGGTGAGAGGAGAAGCCAGTGCCCGTCCATCTTTGATACGCCTTGCCACGCCCCCCCCACTGCGCCCCCCCACCTTTCCGCCGTGACTCTTCCTGGCCGCCCACAGCCTGTGGTGGGGGGCCTCCTGTTGACTCCCTTCTCACTGTAGAAAAAAAAACCCTAAACCCCAAAACATGACGACTGTGAAAGAAGGAGAAGATAAATCACCTCTTCAGGGTCTTTCTCCCCCTCTACCCCCCCAACCCTCCCAGTCTATCCATTTTTCAGCGTTTGGTCTATTTATGGGGAAATTTTTTCAGAAAATACGCTTTAATGTGGTCGGTGTGTAGGCCGGCAGTTTTGGCCACTGTTCTTGTTATCAGATGGTTGCTGGTTCAAATCCCCTGCATTGAGTGATGTCACTGTTGGCCCCTGATCAAGGCCCTTAATCTTCAGCTGCTTCAAAGACAGTCTGATGCTGCTTCGGATGAAAGCATCTACCAAATAAATAAGATGTAAGTGCTTATACTGTAAGGCAATATAAATATTATAATGAAATTATACGACAGGTATGCAGAATAAAACATCAATTTGGTCATTCAGGGCCTTAAGATCAGCACCTCACGCTTGGCCCGGGTGTTTCGGTCTGTGTATGTGTCTGTCAGATGGCCATGATGACAGCTACAGACCCGACATCCATGCGGTCTCCCCTCAAGCTGCCTCCCGGACCCGCCGGTTTCCAGGCCGTCTGCCGTACGAGCTGAAGAATGCAGCACTTTGTAGGGTCACGTCCTGACGGCTCTCTGTAATCTCGTCCCGCTCTGTTGCCTTTTCCGGCCCAATTAAAATGCGGCACGAGGACGAGGAGCCGAGTAATGAAGAGGAAGTGTCAAGCGGATGCCCGTGCTGGGGTCACCTGACCTTTCTCTGATTTAAAAATCAAAGCGAGTTCCTGCCATGGGCACGGGGCACCTGGGAGGAGGGCGGCTCATCTATGGGCCGCCGCCGACCCCTGACCCCCCCGGGCCCCAAGGAGGAGACCTGCCAGCCGGCAGGACGGAATGTCAGGGCCCCGGGCGGCCGCCCCCCCGCGCCCCTCTGGCCCCCGTAATGATTTATGGGGCAGCGGAGCGATCGACACACTCGCCACCCCAGGGATGGCTAAATGGTAGCTGTGACACCAGTGAAAGCAGAGGTTAAAGGTTAAAGGTGATCAATAACAAAGGGGGGGGGGTGAGGAGGGGGCGCTGGCAAGCCTTTTAATTGGTCTTACCTCGTTACCTCACTTTTAATTAGTCTTGCCTCGTTACACGGCTCATTTCACTGCCTGCCTGGTATGTTGGATACATTGTCTTTTTACCGGGGTTAAACAGACCCCGCTTATGCCCAGATTGGACACTCATCATCTCCCCCCTGCCCGGCTCGCCATAGAGCCACGTTCGGGGCTCTCGCCCCCCCCCCCCCATCCCTCCCCTATTACTACTCTAAGTTGTTATTGTGCAGTACGCCTCCTCCCCTGGTGTTCCAGCTGCTAATTAAATGCCACTAGTCTCACACGAGGAGACTCAAGTTGAATGATGCTTTATTTGGCATTTTTAGAGGTACATTGAATATCCCATCTTGCTGTCCTTTGAGACATGCACAGCTGAGGGCAAATTTTGGGGTACGAGCGCAGGCTCCGCTGTTTAACTGGCATCTTGAAGCGTTTTATAGGCCCGACAAACTCAAGGGCCCGACAGTGACGTGATTATTCTGCCGAGGATGGGATTCAAACCAGCAACCTTCTGAACACAGGCAGAGGCCTAACTACACATTGCCAGGACTTGGGGGGGGGGGGGGGCTCATATCCTGCCTTTGCTCTGTGTGTGCCTGTTACGTGTCCTCCCCATGTCACGTGAGCTTCCTCCTGCAGTCCAAAGACATGCTTTTGTTCCTAATGTGTCATAGCAGAAGGGACTGGCATCACATCTCGTGTCTATTTGGTAGTCAGTGTCCTGACTCTTGAAAGCAATAACTCTCATTGCATTGTCAACATTTTCTTTGCCAACTCGAGGTTACCAGAAACAAAAACCAGCATATCGATGTTTTGATCAGTCAGTCTTGACCGTTGTGGAGTCACAATAAGGCACACACGCTGAATATGCACTCAGATGGGCAGCTGGGTGCTGTAATGCATAGACACTTTCTGGCAAAAAAGGTGGATCCTCCACAGTACTGATTTCAGACATTTTGTCGTATAGCTGAATCTCACACGTGTCACTTGGAGAGAGTTTCTGCAGGAGTTGATGTGACAGCATCCGCTGTACTTTTCGTCTCGCTCCTTGTATCGTGCAAAGCAGGTGTTTGAGATCTGTCTCGGAAGTCCGTCTTAAACGGCCTACCCTGACTCGAGCCTTCACCTTCCTATGGAACGGGGTTTTCACTTCTGTCACTGCGAAACAACCTCGACTCGTCCGTTCCAGGAGACTTACTTTTACGGGAGACTGTCTTTAAACCTCGGATCAGGGTAGGTTGCGGTGTGCAAAGTCACCTGAAGCTGCCGTTGATTGAGGTACTCTGCGATCGCGTTTTTTCATCTCTCACACAAGAGCAGAGTCAGCCGCTCATATCTTCCACACCAGTGGCAAGACTGAGGAGATGCTTGTATTTCTCTTACCACTTAGTGCATCAGTAAAATGACTCAGCAGTCCTGAATCCTCCTTCAGAGACCCCAAGCAATAATACCAAAAGCTTCCGCATCTGATGCCATTTCACCCTGTCCTCTGGCAGCACAGCACACACACATCTAACTGCCGCTCCATCATATCACATGCAGAATTCCAACAAGCGGGTTCACCACGTATTTGGTAGAGTTCCTTCTGCTTTTTGGCCAGCTGACATGAAAGCTACGGTGATCTTGTGAAGGTGGATATGACTTTACGAGGCTCTGTCAATGCCGATAGCTTTGTTCACTGTAAGGTGTGGAGATCGTGCACAAAACATGGGATCCAGGTTTAGTTTTCTTTAAAGGCTTTCTTGCTGTTGAAGGCACTGCCATTCATGAAATGCTTGACCTTCATTCAATCCTTCCCTTCAAAGGTCTCCTTTAGATTTTCCGCAGAGCGTTCCGTGTTCAGACCCCAACCGAGTGCGGCTCCCACGACGTGGAAACATACTGTAGAGTACAGGTGAACCCACAAATCAGTTATGCAGGACTAATACGGCCTCTCAGTGAGGTAATGGATTATGAGCTTTTTAGTTGTACATTTTAGGAATCTGTATACATGAAATTATTTCAACTTGGTAGCTGATACCTGGGAATGAACATCTGAGAGCATTTCCTGGGATCCACTTTTCTTTTCCCGTGTTGATGGAGCCTGGATCTACGCAGAAGGATTCAGCCACAGCCCTGTCCAGTTTCCTAGCTTCCTTTGAGTTGCCCCTACATTTTCACTGCCTCTGATGAGTTTCCGTCATGGTTGGCTGTGTCTGTGACAGTGCTTGTTTTAGTCCCTCACCGGGCACAGAAACTCCCTCTGCCTCCATGTAGAAAAATGACTCTCTCGTCAGTGACGAGAGAGTCAACTCAAAAGTCACAAAAGTCTTCCTCGTCAATTCCGCCAAATGTACAGGACACGTGGAGGAATTAAGTTGCGTTACTTTCAGGTCCATGTGTCCCTACTCACAACGACAGGCAAGACAGACACAAGTTCCAAGAATTAAAATACGTTAAATACTCTATGCAAAAGGCAATAAGACAAATATGGTGTATCCACAGTGCAACGGTGGACAGCAACAGTCAGGGCTACAAACACACACCTCTTTGCAGATATTTTGATACATTTAACGGCAAGGATGCTACAACGTAATACAACACAAATCATTTAGGACTTACTGTTAACCATAAGCAGTGTAAGCTGAACCAAACAATGCAGGTAACTTGCATATTCTAAGTAAAGTACACAACGTACACAATCTGCTTTAATTCTCCGAATAAACGGGGTGTCAATCTTTCAAGTGCTAAAGGAGGTCTGATGTGTTGCTTTGTTTAATTTTACAAGAACGCCGATATCTTTCGCAAGCAGGATTTTCCGTGTCTTTGATACATCCCCTACCTGCTTTGAGTATTTCCAGATAGAACTATTGGTTTGTCAACAAACATTCCTTGCGGTGTGTCTGTTGAACCACAACTCTCCACCATTTCGAAAGTTTGTTTCTCTTCACGCGTTGATGGGCGTCCCCAAAACTGTCAGACTGTTGGCGTGTCTGCGATATGCGGCGGCTGCCCTGAATCTTAAATCACGGACTAGCTGGAGTGTTCCTCTTAGGAAGATTATTTAAAAATGAGAAATACTGCAGAGAATGGCATGAAATTTGGGTAATGCGTCGTGTAATCTAGAGCGGTAACAGGTACAGGTAGAGTTAAAACCGATATTGCTACATTTTCTGAACTTTGGTGCTGATTTGGTACAAAAATACACCTTCTTCTGACATGGCTGCTGCTTGTGCCTTATGCTACCAGGGCTGGACTTAATCTCTCCACTCTTCCTCATCACATACTCCTTTTCATCCTACAATGTCCCATATCGCTGCCCTGAGCTGGCCAGAACCCTGATGTGTCACACCCAATCAGGACACGACCCGTGTGGATAGGATCGTCCATCCGCTTTCTGGGAACAGCGCCCTCTGTGTGTCGCTCACCTGCATAACATGTCTTACATTTTATAGGCCTAATATCCTCGCTAATGGTGGATCTTGGCCTGTGCCATTGATACCGGTGAGAAGATGGTTTGCTTTGAGTGCTCGATGGCTTGGGCCCTTTGCCCTAGAAGCCGTAGTCCTGGGGGGCCCCCAGCCATTTTCCCAGTCACCCCCCTCATTCCCATTGCCCGATGCTTCTGTACAAAACCCCACATATGTAAAAATTCAAAACGACTGAACTGTTGAAACAACCAGAACGCCTTAGAGATTGCGTGACCTTGACTGCCAGTGAAGTGCCCTCCCCCCACCTTCCTCTGGGCATGGGGGCTGGCATGGGGATGCACCCTGGGGTCGCATTAGAGGAAAAAAAGCTAAGTCACATGACGCAAGACGGAGATATTTCAAAGGCTCCTGAGACTGCATTTCTTGACAAGAATGATCTCACAAAAAAAACGTAAAAGCGTCCGGTCTGTGGTGATCGGCGCCTCACGACCCCCGGGGTCTAACCCGTCCCCAAGACTCGGTGGAAGAAGCTCGGGGAGATTCCACCATATCTGTAAACGTAAAGAATAAAGAGTGAGGAGGTCTGCTCTAAGAGCACCTCGCTGACGCAAATACCGCCTCTCTGGCGGGGGAAAGAAAGAGAATCAAAGAGCCGAAGGAAGAGAGAGGAGGTTTTTGAAGCCATGTTTAACCCCTGGACGTCGGGGTGTGTGCGTGGAGGAGTCTGGAGAAGACTCGCCGTCATAAATAAGCCAGGAACCGCTGGACCTTTTTCATATGGAAAGCAGCCCTTCGCTGCCTGGACACATGACCACTCTGCCGCCTGCCTTTCAAGCCACTCCTAGAGGTGAGAGGGAACCTGGTGGGAGGGCGAAAAAGGAATTTTAGATTTAAAAAAATACATTATTCCTTCCTTCTATTGCCCCCTCACAGTGAGGATTAGGTATTTATCAGGGAGACGGTGCTGGGTTAGGGTTCGGCTGGACGCGTTTCCCCTGATGACATCACCCTGCCGGACCCCAGTGCTGGGTTTTCTGCAGGCACCAGTAAGTTTTGTGTCCCCCCCCCATCCCCATCAGAAGTGATTACCCCTGGCAACCCCCATAAATATAAGGGACCACTGATGGGCAACCGAATCGGAATTTTCTGTAGGTGCCGCTGCCCTTGGTTTCCCCCGCAACACGTGTCACGTTCACCCAGTCCCCTGTGCCCGTGCGCTTCCCCGGGAGTCCCAAACACCCCCATCGTACCCGGGACCCACGCTCTGCTCTCATTCGTAATTCCCGACCGCTGGACCGGCGGCACACCAATCTCAGGCTCCGACTCACGACGACGGGAAAATCTAATTAGGCTTCCATTCCTGCTGAGAGACCCGACAGAGACATTACTGTACTGTTAGGTTTCTATTCAGGAAGAGTGATTTAGCTCAGCACCGCGTTACACCTTCCAGCTTCTACGGCAACCAGATCAGCATGAAGGCTGTAATTGTGCCCTGTAATTACAGCAATTACCGCTGCTGTTGTACTGTGTGTGGGTTTATTAATAGCCACAATGGAAAATAACGTGCTTTGCGTTGTTTATCTGTTGACAGATAGCTGTTGCTAATCCATGTTTATTTGCCGGGGATCAATGCAAATCCACCGGGCAGAGAAATCCCTGGAGCTTGCAGATCCTAATGCATTTCCCTGCCATTAACCAGCCATAATCCGCCACTAATCATCGCTAATCCACATCTTCTGTGTTTGATGCTGCTCTCCTATGAAGGATGTATTACAATGTGTGTGTCTGCCCCCCCGCCCTCCGAACCTGCTGCAGTCGGAACAGGGAAATAGGTGGGCCACAGGTGGGGCAGGGGTGGTGGACGTCCGCCCATGTGACAGGAAGTACTCCAGCCGGCTCAGTGCTGATTTTGTTAACGCCTATTGGTGGCGCCGTCGTTACGTCACCCTGTCCCCTCACCCTCTGACTTCAGAGTCTGGAGGGCTTTTTTCAGCAAAGCTTAAACGGAGGTGTGGCCCCAAATCGTGGTGGATAAGACGACCACAGTGGGTCTGTAAATCAAGTAAAAATGGTCCGTCATATGGCCCCAGGGTTCCGCCCGTATACCGCGTTTGGTGACCCTGATATGGGACAGAAGGGAGGGTTAGTTTGCTTACATGCGCCAATGAGAATGAGGGAGTGGACAACAGCCTCACTTTGCACTGACACTCTGAGACCATCCCTGTGTCATGCTGCCCACCCTGTGCAGCCAGTCTTCTTAGTCTGACCTAATCCTACTGAGATCTGATATTGAAAAATATTTTGTCCTCCATCGATTTTCTGCACCCACTTATCCCATTGAGGGTGGTGGGGGTCCATCTTGGAAGCTTCAGGCACAGAACAACCCAGCATGGGGCGCCAACCCATCGCAGGGCACACTCACACATGCACAGCTATGGGCAGTTTAGTGACTCCGATTGGCCTCGGCATGTTCTTTGACCGTGGGGGAGGAAACCCAGCGACGGCGCGGGGGGGGGAACACGCAAGATCTGCACTTGTAGAACCAGGGCGGGGAGGTGAACCCCGTTTTACCAGGGGTTACGGAGCGACCGTGCTAACCACCGCGCCATCGAGCCGCCCCAGTGAGCAGCGTAATCACGTTCAATTCCCAGGGACACCAGAGAGGGGCACAGAGCAGATGCTCAGCTCGCGATTTTCGTGGTCAGGAGAGCTAACGACGCCGTTTGACAGAGGAGAGCGAGGATCACCGGGCATTGCGGCCACAACCATTTAGCCGCTTTCCCGAGCTCACCTGGGGTCTGACTCACAGCGGCTCCGCTCAGCTGCCGCTTCACCTGCCCCAGGCGAAGGGGCCGACCTTTCATCCGAACGCCTGAGGCCTTCGACAGACCGCCGCGGAGGCAGGTAACTATGGCGACTCAGCCCGGCGCAGATTAGTCTTCCTCCTCCCGCAGCCTTAACGTGATTAATCAAAATGATAAGAGGAAGCGATGCCATTGTTCACGTCAAAGGCGTAACTAAAAACCAGCCTGCTGCCAACTGATTTTTATGGGACAAAAGTGACCAGACACATTTCCTTGCAGCAAATAACAGCGTTCATACAAGCAACGCAAGTAAATTTGATTTGCAATGCAGTGTCGAAGTAACGATCATTTATATAGCGTAGATGTCATCATTTTAAATTTGTTGATGGATTTCCGACTGGACTTAAAGGCCTAGGGGTCCCTCTCTTCGTAAATTTCTGTAACCCAGTAAAATCACTTGCTGTCAGTAAGATTTGCCTGATGGTCTGGCGACAGAAAGTAGTTTTTCAAGTGCTGTTATGTATTACAGGTTAGGCTTAGGTGTGTTCAGTAAAGAAAAACAGAGCGAGGCCTAAGCGATGGGTTTGTAGCATCTGTCCGACGGTCTAAGACGCGCTTGTTTGGACGCGGCTGATTAATGGCTGTCATTAACGGCGCGTGTGGAGATTAGAAACACCGCAGTGCCGCGATGTTCATCAGGGGGCTCCTGCTTTCGTTTTACGAATCTCTGAAAGTTTGCTGTATTGTTTTATGGCATTAAAATATGTTGCGCATACTACCCATTTCATTTTCTGCTTCTCCTTATAGGTCTCTGTCCGAGAGGTACGGAGATATTGGCTAATATACGGGTTAAAAAGCAGCAGTCGTGTAATACACAACACAGGCTGGCATTTCGCGCGCAGTCACACAGACCCACGTAATTATTTCCGCCGTTTGTTAAAGCGGTGTCACTCCGCAACCTGACTTGTAGGCAGTCGCCAGTAGAAAACTCAGTAAATATTCATATGCCTCATGCCTTACGAGGGGAAAAACAGAGGACTACAGCTTTGTTATCTAGCTGAAATCGTTTCACTAACTTATTAAACTAGTTGACACAGTTGAAGCTGCAATGAATGGTTCTTAATTTTCACGCTAGAGGGCGCCTGTGTCAATCTAAACAGCCTGCACTCCTATTCACGCATTCAGTGATATCACCAATTTAGCCCTTCGAATTTCTTTCAGTTGTACAAACGTGTTCATACCCCAATGTAAAGAGGTGGCTATGAATTATCCCATAATAGAAATAATAGAAAATGTGGGATAATCAGACAAACCGGCAGAAGTCCCCTGAACGTTGCGAAAACAAGCGCTTCTGACAATTGACTTTTGAACCAATGAATTTTGTAAAGACCGAGTTGCAATAAATTAAAACATCAAAAAACCTAATACTTTGTTATTTACTAACCGCAGACTAACACAAACTATCGAATTATTTGTTGGCCTATGTTACATGTCAAAAGGATCAAACACGGAAATAATCTAGAGTGTGTAAAAATAAACCCTCAACAATATTAAATCATTTATATTTTGGAGTTGTATACACAATATGCACTCGTCTTGTTTATTGAAACTGGAAAAATCGTTACAGGCAAAAAAAAATAGTGTATATATATATATATATATCTATATATACATACACAGAAGACCGCAAAGATTTTTAATTTAAGTTTAATTAATCATGACATTGCAGTACTACTACATACGTAAGAATACTGTAGTCCACAACACAGTAATTTACTGAAAACAATAAAAGCAGACTGAAGAAGCAATCGGTACATACAACGTTAAAAATGATAAGCTGAGAATTATGCTTATGAATCACAAGCCGCAGACCACATGGTTGGGGTACAGTCTTTCTGATTCCCCCCTTTCCTCCCCGGCGGGCCTGTACTGTGGGTCAGATTTACCAGAGATTCAAACTGCCTTGAAACTACAAGAAAGTCTCCCGTCTTGTTCTAGGGCTACCTCCAGAAATGTATGAGCCGTATTGTAAAATGACATACATAGTGTAGAATCACACAGCAAAAGACTCTTAATTTTAATTATTCTTCTAATCTCCATAACGTTTATCGTGCTGTTAGAACAGACTAAATTATCATAGTGTTGTTAATGTATTTATGCTTAAGTCGACAAGTGGGAAGCCTGTACAAATAAAAGAAACGTGGCATTCTGATTGATTAAACAAACCCGTTTAAATCCTTCTTAAACGATAAAGTGAGATAACAAAACAAATTCACATCTTTTACATCTGTAAAGACGTACGAATCATTCCTTTTGATTTTACTTAATAGTTGAATACATTTGTATTTTCAAAAGATTGTATTTTTAATTTCACAAAATTTGCAGAGTTTTGAGGTAACATGAGGGCACCCCAGTATTTTGTTATAATAACCAGGGTCCGATAATCGTAATAAGTAACTTATCGCAATAGACGAATAAAACGAATTTTCTAGCAGACCTCAGATTTTTATGATCAGTTATTCATCTTTGCTGTCAGGTCGTAATTTAACTGAGCCATAAAGCCATCCATCCATCCATTGTACAAACCGCTTATCCTTCTGGGTCGCGGGTGAGCCACAAAGCCGAGTTAGAAAATCTTTAAGCTCCGAAAGAGCGCGCACCTGTGTTCAGGTGATACAGAAAGAAGGAAGAACACATGCTATACCGAGTACAGTATACACTGTATGTTCCCCATGCTGTGTACGGATTTTTTTTCGTTGTTTTGCGCCGATGGATGGATGGATGAATTAAATAAACCAAAATTTACACATTTTTTTGACCGATTGTATGACATTAGTGCGCTGCTACAATTACAGGGAAATGTATACTTTGTATGCTTCTTATATACCTCAACACTCTTGTAAAGAATAAAGTAAATAATGACACAAAATATATTGGCTGTAGTGGATTGTTTATATAATTAATGCAAGGCTGCATTAACACTCGTTTCCAGTATGTATTATAATAATTGTACCTACAAAAGCGGTTCGGTAAATGACAACAGTGTAAACATTTTCATATTAATATTGCACAATTTAATACTGTGATTACACAAGAATGTGGAACAGCCTTTGTCGGCTGTGTGAATTTGATACGGAATGTCTGAGGTAAGATTTCGGTTCCCTTTAAAACAGTACATCAACACAGATCTCGATTAAAGCGAATTCTCACATGTCGGATTGCCAGTTTAAATTTAACACATTTGGTCTGACAACGGCTGAAGGGGTAGAATAGAGATTTTATGCACAACACATTGGCCAAATTTTGAATTGCTATAAATTGTTTGACATACACCTTTGGCGGTGTCACCATAGATAGCGACACACGTTTTGGGTGAATTAGTACTTAAGAAAGACAGAACACCTTTTCGTGTATATGCGTTTTATGTAAGTAATAAAATATTACTAAAACATAAATATCAATGTGACTTTGCAGTCTACATTTTGCAATCAACATACAACCAATGTAGTAAACAAAACATTTTGTAATTCACTGCAACATAATTATTAAAGAGCTAAACAAAAGCTCCAAAACACATTTAGGAAATAAATATATATGTATATATTTATAAACGGCAAATTCATAAATGAAATCATATTAAAATATCTTTTCGGAATTAGTAAGTGTACAAAACTGCCCAGAAAGAAAAAGAAAAATCAAAACAAATTCATAAGTTTACATATTCCACATATTTACATATTGGAAATCATCCTGGCAACAGTATCTTAAAATGCGTTTCATAAAAAGTAGTAGAATCGCGTTGTATCGGGTAACGCTGTGGAATGAATCTGCCGTGGGTCTGTCCGTTCAAATCTGTCCAACATTTAGCGGTAAAACACACTAAAGACGAATCTGTCTGTTTTTAACGCAAAATGATACACATATCCGAATAGCCTGCCTTCATTACCTTGCTATGAGCATTTTCCGATGTTATCTGCATGTGCTGAATATGATATAGTTAAACAATTATTTAAACTAAGGGGGATAGCCTTTTTACTTATAGTAATATGATAAGTCGATCTTTTTTTTTTTTTTTTTTTTACATAATACAGCGAAAGGTCGAGCTGGGGTGAATGTTACCTGAGACTTAACATTCTTTCTGTTGTGTTTCACTAATCACTTTTACAATATTCTATTGTAATTGTATGATGGTCAGCGATTTACTTGACAGCGTCAACTACTCTTTGAAACTGTAAACACGAACATTTTTGCACAACTGAGAAGAAATTCGTTCACAATAAAGAATAACTAATTAACGTATGACAGCAACAACACCGTGACGTTAAAAAATAAGTGCTACACGCAAAATAAAGGGAAAAAATAGACAAATAAAAGTTGAACAATCCGTTTGTTGTTCTGCTTGATGTGTGCTTCTATATGCAGGTTTGGCCACTGCCGGCACTAAGCCTGATTTCTGTCGCTTTGCCAGCAGGCGATATCCGTACAGAAATGCCTTCGACGAAAGTGTCACTATTTTGCCAGTGTTGTCACGCTTTCCCTCAAAAATATGACCCCCATCCCGCTCACGATTCTCCCCTATTGTCGACTCGGGGAGTAAAGGTTGTTTTATGCTGTGTTATATAGCAGTATAATTAATAGAAATAAACAAACATGACATAATTTTAGTTCTGCAGTACAGTAGACACTGATGCTAGGATACTCGAAAAGCAATACATCACAAGTTATACGTAAACGAAATCAATAACAATAATAATTAATAATAATAATAGATCCGGTTAACCAGGAAAAAAAAACAGTAAAAACGCGACGCTATTTAGTGAAAAGGCCGAGTTTGTGGAGATTTCTTTCGGAAATAGCTCGTGAAGTGCGCTTCAGCAGTTAAAGCACAAACGGCCTGCGATCTCTCTTTCAATAGCACGAAGGTTCATTTGCCTATATGTTATTTTTCTCACTCATCCTCCTCGACATTTTGGTACATAAAATCTTTGATTTATTTAAATGCACGTGGATTTTTTTCATAGAAATAAACCTATTTAACGAACAAAAATTTCCAGCACGCCTACATGTTTTGTACCATAATCTTCGGTTACCGGCGACCAATCACTTGCCATATGTCTTTCTTTTTTTCTTTTTTTTAAGAAAACGAAAGCAAAATAAAATACTGTAAATTCCACAGTCCCTTTTGTAATTATTTTTCTCTTTTAAATAATAGACTAGTTCATTAAAGTAGTCACTGGACAGGACTCTGTAGCGTATGGTGTAGCGGGGGGGTGTCCGCCTGTGAGTATACATCCTCCATACTCGGGTGAGGTACCCCGACCGGCGTCATCCGTTTCTCTTTCTGTCTTCTGTTGCAAAACCAAACGCGGACAACTTCTTTTTCCAGCTGAAGAGTTCCCGCTAAGCTGGTGATCTCATGGGCGGAGGGTTTAGGGCATTTTAAGAAATGGTTCTCCAGCGCTCCTTTCACTCCGACCTCAATCGAGGTCCTCTTCTTTCGTTTCCTGCCCTGAGCGGCGATCTTGTCCAAATTGGTCGGACTGCCGGTGTTGGAGTCTGTCTCCTCCAGCCACTTGTTAAGCAGCGGCTTAAGTTTGCACATGTTCTTGAAACTCAGCTGCAGCGCCTCGAACCTGCAGATAGTAGTTTGGGAGAAGACGTTACCGTACAGGGTTCCCAGCGCCAAGCCCACGTCCGCCTGCGTGAAGCCCAGTTTGATCCGCCGCTGCTTGAACTGTTTAGCAAACTGCTCCAGGTCATCGGAGCTGGGAGCGTCTTCGTCCGAGTGGTCCTGGTGATGTCCAAAAGGCTGCTGTGGGGACTCCATCTGGTTGTCGTGACTGCTTGCGTCTTCGTGGAGTGGGTCTCTCATTCCGTGGTGCAGGGATGAGGGCTGCGGGCTCAGCATGGCGTTCAGATTCGTGTAGCCCGGCTGGGAGTAGACAAGAGACTGGTGCCCGTTGGAGGCAGGAGACAGTGGGGACAAGTGGTGAGTCGTGGTCGGCGCCCATGACCCGTGGTGGCTGCTTTGCGTCTGTTGATGTACCAGGTGCGACCTGTGGTGAAAGCCGCCGTTCAGGTCCTCTCGACTAGCTTGAACGCTTGATTTATTGTGCTCGGGCTGCCCGATGTGGGTTCCGCTGGTCCAGTCGGTGCTGGAGGTGGGCAGCCACTGGTGGTGCGTCAGACTCATTGGATGCCCCGTGTTCGTCGCCGCAAGTCCTTGCAAATACTCGTGGTGCATCATTTTCTGCACCTCTCTGTAAGTTGTCCCCTGATGCATCCTATCCGAGTCCGGATGCATGAGTGGATTGGAAGGTAAAGAGTTATTCCGGGGAATATACTGAGCTGTTGTAGCCATGACTTCTACTTCGAACACTGACGGCACTTCGGAGATTTCTGTGCTTTAGAGCCAAAAATGCAACAATCTTCTCAGGGAGGTCTCGAAAACGACAAGACACTCCTCCCCTTCGCTTGCATTGGCTCCCCACTAACTCATGTGCCGCGATATTCCGCTTTCCCCCTTGCGGGCCGCTTGGTTGGCTGACGGCACGCCGGTCCCAGCTCCTCGCAATTGGCCGTCCCCGTGTTTGTTTTCCCCGTTTCCACCCCCCAACTAGATAAGGCAGAAGGGGCCGGGAAACAGTAAGGAATAATTGGGTTTCTCCGGGTTTATCCGAGTTGTTTTGAAAATAACCACGTGGGGGAGTACAGAGATCTTTTTGCAGCGCTGTAAGAAATATACGTCTCCCCACCACAGCCCGTTTAGTCATTGCAGCTTAAACGTGGCTCCCTAATAAACTAGATTAGCATTCTTGTTCCATTTCCGAAGAATACACCCTCCTTCACAAAAGAAACGGGCGCAAACAAATACGATGTGGCATTAATGTAAGGTTGTCAGTTGCGTGGGTTTTGTCAGCAAGAACATGACGTTATAATCAGCGCACTCGCTAAATATCAAGGAATTTATCATTGTGCGTGGAATTAGTCCTCTGATCATTGTGTAATATTTGCCGCTCATGTGAAAGGGATGTTATTTTAATCGGCTCTGCCCATTACAATTTTTATGATGACGCAGCTGAGCGACTTGTTAAACATTTCGCTCAAAGCGCATTTTATGTGCTGTGTCTGTCGTGTGTTGTGCAGTGTAGTCGCCTGGACGTACAATGTCAGGTGCATGGGCTGATTGAAGCTTTGTTGGCTAACCTAGGCGATCCGTGTATGACGAAAGTAAGCGAATATCAGGCTAACTTAACCGCGGTACTAGTACAACTTTTTTTGCGATCCGAAGAATCTGCGCTGCGGAGTTTAATGTATGCCATCTGTTCATTACATCGGTATCGCAACATTTATGCAACAATCTTAATGGTTAATTATGACGTGATGACGAGCCGTGGCATTTTAACCAAGTAACCAATTGGTTCATTAGTTTTAATAATCGTCATTTAACCATTTAAGTAAAACTCGGTATGATATACCTCATGAAATCAAAGTCATTATGACAATTTACAATGTAAGGTAGACAGTACCTACTGGCACGATCACAGCAAACAAAATTAAATCTGATTATCTAAAAGTGCAGTCCACTTCTTCACCTTTCCCATGCATGCAAGTAAAATGCGTTTGCGTTGTAATGTCAGAAATTTGGTAGATATATTTGGATTCGCCGCTATCCAAGGAGGACTAGAGTGTATATGAACGCGGGCGTGCATGTGGAATTTAAACACAATTTACATCCAACGCCGAGCAGTATAGTCGCTGATCGTGATAAAAATACGTCTTATCACTAACGCTACACAAACCCCATCCGAACTGTAAATATTGAACACTTTTTCTTGCATGATTTTTTTTTTCTGAACAGCAACTTATGGAGAAATCCAGCGCTTCTCTCTTCTGGTTTCTTCTGCACTCCTTCCCCAGTTTATCTGATTATTTTTCCCTTCACGTTCTGTCCCAATAGCAAATTACCAATTCCATGAATTGCAAAGCAGCTGCAGAGAGGCTGAAGGCTACAGAGGGGGAGATGGGAAGATTGAAAGGGATCTTTGCAAACACAATCACGTTCTTAAATGGAAATTCGGGGCTTTAAACAAATCTTACATCTCTCCCTTTCCAGTCGTCTAAAACTCCGCAATCAGACACACATTCCAACCGTTACATAAAACCGCAGCGTTTTACTATCGTTAAAACGTCACCTTAATCTGATCGTTTATTTTAATATATTTTGTATTCGTATATTCTTCTTAATCTTATACCTTGGAGTTCGTTTTTATTTTTCATAGGTTTTAAAGGAAGCCAATGAGGTATCCCAGAAACCACAAATACCCGAAGGCAGCCGAACGGTAAGCGTCCTTCTTTTATGTGTAATCAGCATCCCTTTGGTTAACTCGTCTATGAGACTGAGTTGCGGGAAGTGTGTTAGACTGGATGTTCTTGGGGGTCACAGGTGCTCGTCACAGTCTCAAGAAAGGCGTGGTTTTGTTGAACCTACATTATATATTTATTTAAAGATATATAAATAAGCCGTTAGTGATGTTTCATGAATTCGTAAATAACAAAAAAAGGTAGCTCGAATATGTGCCGTAGCGAGGCTGCCCGCAGACTTTATTAATGAGCAAACTTTGTGACGCTATTTGAAAATATACTGCGTTCGAGCCCTCTTTATTGCTATATGAATATCACTTGCTGTCGTCTTATGTATTTATTCGAAGTAAATTCTAAAAATGTGTATGTCGCTCGTTGGACTTTTAAAAAGAAATCGGACATAAGGCATGGAAATACATAACCCGTCGAATGAAAAACTTATTGTCGATCATCAGGAGTAAACTGATAACTGTTGGGAGGGTTAAATAAATCTGTTTTAATGTAAGCACGCGACCGCCGCCCAGCCCCTCTCAAAAAAAAGAAGAAAAAAAAATATATATAAATATATAAAATCAGTCGGATATAGAGTCGCACGAACGCAGGCGCGCGCACCCTTAAGCACACAAACGCACAGAAACTGTTAATAGGGGTTCATATGTACTTCTCAGTCCTGCGCTTTTGTTCACTGGAAGCAAAGAAAATGAATGGGGAAAACAGTCAGTAGCAGGTTATTCACAATTTAGCCCTGGTTGTCTTTTTATTTGTCTCCTGTAAGACCGCAGATGTTGAACATTAAATCAGCATTTTCGTTCAGAATCAGACATGCAGTTATTAAGCATGATCAAACGCTGGTCTTCCTTTATTCCTCGGGGGAGCAGGGTCGTGTTGTTGGGGTTATGTCGGACACGACTTCCTTTGGCACGTGTGTGTATGTATGTGTGTGTCCTGTGATATAAATAACGTGACGCACTGGGAATTCAACAGAAAAACACGATTGGAAAACGCACTAAAGTCTTATTTACCTTGCAGGTTAATATGCTACTTAGCGGGGCATTAATTCAGTTACAATTCAGTTACACTTTTGCATATATATATATATATATATATAAGTTTATCTAAGAGAGAAAATGGATCTTTAAAATCTGCAGTTTTAACGTATAGAAACTCAGTTCGTATTATTTCATTACTCTACGACTCCCACCCTGCTGCACTTTTAGCAGTTAAACCGCAAACTTTACTAGATGGCGTCCGTGTTCTAGCCTTTTGTGTCATCTGTCTTGCACCAAGAGACTGGTCTTCCGCCAGTCAGTAAATTAAAATGCGTAAGTATTAAGTATTACTGTTTTTTTGTGTCTATAAAAAGACTGGTCATTTTCGCATTAGGGAGTGAACTGGGCGACTCGAAACAAATGCGCTGTTGTACTGTGAAGCCAGCGAAGAGGGCTGGTTAAAAGAAGCACCAGATGCTCGGCTCGCTTTTTGTGGAGAATATGGCCTTGTCTGAACGAGGTGAATTTTTGCGAGGATGCAGAAGGTTGCTATGGAGAGCGGATTGAAAGGGGTCACAGATCTTACGGCAGAAACACAGTCCGTCGAGGAACCCACAAATAAAAGACCCGTTTTAAGATATAAAGGGGAAAAAAACAACGTCGAATACAATCAAAGTGTTTCATCGCTTGATGTGAGTGATATAGTGACACACAATAAATTATAACTGTCCGCTTTCAGGGACTGAGTACTTCAGTAAAAGTCCTTCGGCCTCATCCACTCTACTTTTAGTGCACAGTCCCGGTTTCCATATTTGTCCTTTAATAAATCCTCC
>JAABNY020000013.1:236006-248128 GCA_015164015.2 Brevimyrus niger
TGCTGGCATCGCAGTGCCACCTGACCTGCTCGTAGGTTAACACTGCGCTTCGCTCTTGCCTTGCAGTGCTCGTGGCGCTGTATGAGGAGACGGAAAAGCCTACCAACGCTTTGGAGTATCTTTTTCACAAGGGCACCTTTCCATATGCCATCAGTGTCCAGTAGAGGTCGCTGTCTTGATGTAATGGGGCTGCATTCAAGCTTGTGAGTTGCCAAGGAGACAAGTCCCTTAACACATGGCCCAGTTTCGTCAAGCAACACCTGGGCGTGGCTGGTCCAGAGCCCGGGGAGACGGAGACCCTGCGACAGGAGGTGGCTGACCTGCGAGGGAGGTGTGAGAAGCTGACGGAGGAGAACAAGGAGCTCAGAAGCAGGGTACACCCCGATCCTCACCTCACCAAGCGCACTTTGAAGCAGCCTTCAGGCGTGTTTGCCTGGCCCTGACCTGGTCTTCCTCCTCTTTCCTCTCTGTAGCTTCTGCAGTATGAACCCACAGCAACAGAAGGAGGACCTGAATGAGACCACCACTGTGGGACTTGCACAGAGGTCACTTTAAAACATTGCAACACTGGGAACTCCCAAGGATACTCTTTCTGTTGATATAATATAAATGACTGCACTGCTAATGTTGTTGAACTTTTCTTTTTTTAATTATAATTTTTATATTGAATATCTGAATTTAGTACACTTCTTTTTTCAGTCACTGTGCTGCTGCGCTCAGTCATATGGTACTAGGGCTGTATGGGTCTGGTTTTTATGCACCAGGGATGTTATTTCTCTCATTGTTGTGTAAAACAGCAGAAGGGTCCTGGTGCCAGACATGTTTGCGTTTCCAAGTTTATATTAAAGTCAGAATAAGGTGCTCTTTTGTTTGAATGTAAACAGTTGTGGCTGCAGGAATGTAAGTGGGGCTCCGTCCACGTCTCTAGAAAGTTGGGTCATACTCACGAACCAGACACCATCTAAAGATAATTCTTATTTTTATAGTTTTCTTGAATGAGAATTTTAAGCTTATTTTGCAGATAGATCGTTACAGCTAAAATTAAACTGCATGTAGTGAATGTAATTAACTGGTATTACTTACAGATGGCCAGAATCTCCCATTAGTAAAGTATCTCTTCACAATCCCTGATCTGATTTCTCAGATGTACTGCAGTACCCCTGTTTTTCACTCTCTCAGGTCATTTGCACAAACAGTCATTCCTGTGATTATACTAAACTGTAATGGGTCCTGTTGTAGGCTGTTAACAATGGAAAAGTTTGTCATATTTCCTTATTAAGCACTTACGAACACGATCCCTCCGCCCCTGTCGTTCTTGTCATGGCTTGTGAGTTGCATCTATTTTTTACCAATTACCTCTTAAGTGCAGACGGCCATTGGCCTAAACCTTTGGTGAGAATGTATAAGGTGTGTTGTGGGAGGTG
Organism: Brevimyrus niger; assembly: GCA_015164015.2. Classification (NCBI taxonomy): domain Eukaryota; kingdom Metazoa; phylum Chordata; class Actinopteri; order Osteoglossiformes; family Mormyridae; genus Brevimyrus; species Brevimyrus niger. The sequence continues at coordinate 237,431 of JAABNY020000013.1, forward strand.
ACAAGCCAGAAGTGTCACTAGGAAGCTCCCTTGTTTTGACACCCATTGTTCCCGGACAAAAGGGAAAAGCGTTCAGCACAGCAAGAGAAACGAGCTTAGTGAGACAGTAGGACTGGATTCCACAAGCACAGCAAATGGTTATCAGCACATGCGTTTATTGCACAAATCCACAGCCTGTGAAGGCTTCCCTTTTCCACACTTTGTCAGACACAGGGTGAGGTGAGAAATGTTGTCAGGAGGAGTGGCGTGCATGTCGGCTGTGCATGTCGGCTGTGCATGTCGGCTGTGCATGTCGGCTGTGCTTGTGCAGGGAAATTGAATGGAATTGTTCCCATTTGGTGGCAGAAGTGATTTTCTCAGTGCAGAAGTCAACCAAGTAAGTATAGAAGAGTAGTAGTAGTTATGGTGAGCAGTTGTATGAGGAGGTATGGAGGTACCTGCATATCTAAATTTTCATACTGTCCAGACATTGTGCCAAGGTGTGCGGTATTTTCAAAAGCAACACTATTTCGGCATTTTGAAATCTTGGCGAGTAAAATTTGCAGAGGGGGGCTGGAGTTCCTGTCTAATTTTTGCATAAGAATATTAAAAATACCAAGGCGTGCTGTATTGGCTTAATACCGCCCAAGCCTGACGACTTTAAAATTGTTGATAAGTTTAGCTGTTTCACTACACTGCTTGTATTTGTGTTTGTTGGAATACATCTGCCCTCTCCTGGCCTGGTGGAATATCACTGCTGTACGCAGCACAGAATGCAATCATCCGCAGTCCAAACACGAGCGTCCTCAGTCCGAACGCGCAGAAGTGAAGTATGAATTGGGCTCTAGGTACCGAAGCCTCCTCCAGGGAGCTGGCTTGTGTGCCTCTCCTTTGTCACGCCGTTTATAGATCAAGGTAGGACATGGCGAGCTAAAAGGAAACCGATTTAAGAAGGTGATAAACAAAGCAGTGCTGCATGCCTGTGCTTGCAGCTGGCGGGGCCTGTTTTTGGAATTGTGAGTCATTACATTTCATTGCCTTTCATTCCATTGTCTTAACTGCATCTTAATTGAACATCCTTTTCTAACAGTTGTATATAGTTCCAATATACTTGGTAATGGAAAAGAAGCAGACAACCTCCAAATGAGGGGTACTTCCAATTGTCCAGTGTTCTAGAAGGGAGCCAGGTCATCAATTTGGGAATTTAAGTGTATGAGGGATGGGTGTAATTCAGGGCATTCGGTCAGTCCCAGGTGGGGCCTGTTGGAGGTTTGCCGTGCCGCTGAGGGATGGGCCCCGGGCGGCTCTGACACTATGGGGCCCGTCGGAGGTTTGCCGTGCCGCTGAGGGATGGGCCCCGGGCGGCTCTGACACTATGGGGCCCGTCGGACGTTTCTAAACCGTCGATTCTAAACCTGCAGGTCGGTAGCTGCTCGCCTCCCGCTGATGTTCGCCAGTGACATGCGGCGGTCGGGTGAAACCACCGACGGGCCGTCTCCACTGCGGCTCTGCTCGGACTCTGAGCCGGACCCTTGGGTTGAGTGGGTTGGGTCCGATTTGGAAGCGGCGTGGATCCGGCCGCCTGTGAAACGGGCCTTCGCCACGCCCCCCTCCCCGCTCCGGGTGTCTGCATCAGATCCATTGGCCTCCTCCAGCGTGAAACAGTGCCAGGGTGCACTGACCCGCCGTGGCCTCCTCACCCCACCCACCACCAGGGTGGGGCAGGACATGGCATGGAAAGTGTCCCCCGGAAGCGTGGGGTACAGGTGGCCCTCGAGCTCCTCCTGCTGGGGTGGGATCCTGGAGTCAGTTGGCGGTGAGTGGGTGTCGCTGCTGCTGTTGGAGGTTTTTTTGTACCCCGTGGGGCTGGGAGGATCCTCGTCGGCATCCTCGGCCCCCCCGGCCCCCGGCTCCCCAGTGGAGTCTGGGGACAGCGTGCTAAGCGGGGGGTACGGCCGGCTTCCCGACTGCTTTTCGTGCTGAAGGCCATGACCCCCGGGGGCCAGCAGGGCGGCAGCCTTGTGCTCCGCCGCGGTGCCCTGGCTCCCCCGCGAGTTCTCCTTCGCCTTACCGAGGTAGCAGTCCTCCAGTTCATCCTTCAGGCGCGGGTAGTATCCCAGGATGCCCTCCTTCAGCGTTTTGAAGCCCAGGTGCACCACCTCCAGCACGCTGAGGAAGAGCGAGACGCCGGCGATGCCCTGCATGAAGACCATGAAGACGGACTTCTCGGTGGGCCGGGAGACGAAGCAGTCCACCGCGTTGGGGCAGGGATCGCGCTCACACTTGAAGAGCGGCTCCAGCCGAAGGCCGTAGAGAAGGTACTGTCCGGCCATGAAGGTCACCTCCACGGCAGAGCGCGTGGCGATGTGAGCCACATACGTGCGGAGCAGCGCCCCCCGCAGGGGAGCCTTGTTCAGTTTGCCCTGCTCCAGCTGCCGCAGCTCGCGCTCCAGTCGCCGGCGGGGCTCCGTCGCGTCGGCCTCCGCGGCCTCCAGCTCCCGGCGGAGAGCCGCCTTCCGGCGCTGCCGCTGCTTCTCCAGGGCGCGGAGCCGGTACAGGGCGTGCCCCATGTAGACCAGCGACGGCGAGGACACGAAGATGACCTGCAGCACCCAGTAGCGGATGAGCGAGATGGGGAAGGCGCAGTCGTAGCAGACGTTGCGGCAGCCCGGCTGCTCCGTGTTGCAGATGAAGTCGGACTGCTCGTCGTTCCAGACGTCCTCCGCGGCCACGCCCAGCACCAGCATGCGGAAGATGAAGAGGATGGTCAGCCAGATCTTCCCCACCATGGTGGAGTGGATGTGCACCTCCTCCAGGATGCCTCCCAGGAAGTTCCAGTCACCCATCTTCACGCTGAGCTAGAGCCTGTGGGAGAGGAAGGTGGCCGTCATGCAGAGGACAGATCAGGGCAAAACAGGACGGAGAAACTGCTTAAATGTCAGAAACTTCATTTGGACAAAAAAAAAGGGGAGATTTTAGTGCAGGGGTTGTTAGATGTGTAACTGCTGCCCGGCTTGTTCAGGGTTTATCAGATCGTTTCATAATAGTCATCATCTTGCTCTTCTAACTTGGTTTCAGCACCTGCTTAGGCCGCCTGCTGAGGCAATTTGCGTTTTACAGAAACCTGCCCATGAAACTGACATTATTACAATGAGGAGGGAAGGAAAATGAATGAGATGGACATGCAAAATGGTTAATATTTTGTATAATCAGATCGAATATGTTACTATTTTGCATGCTCTTAACAAACATGCCTGCTACCTGGGCTTGTAAATACTACTGTACATTAACAAAACACTGGGAAACACTTCATCCAAACGCCAATGATCACAGGTCATTAAAAATCCATTTTTAAACATTCAATTTTCCATGTATTAACTGGGCTAAAGTAATAACCTGTCCACTTACCTGTCAGGTGAGGAACAGTTCATCCATGATGCTCCGTAATGCGCAGCACATCACCTCACTGCCTGTGCAGATGACCATGCTGAGCGGCGGCCCATGACTCACTGTCTGGCTGTTCCCACTTTTCCAGTGATCATTTATAGGGGCAGCGGAAATCGATGTGTCTTTCAGTTGCGGGCGTGACCCAGCCACCAATGTCCCTGAGCCCCGAGCCGGCAGGGGCAGCGTTTATATTCCAGCTGGACTTATGGAGCCCTCATTTCTTCACCTTGCGGAGACCAGCAGTCAGAGTAATGATGTAATCAAACATTCCTCAGTGCTCACCATGGGAAAACAGTCAGACACACACCTGAATAATACCTAGGCGGTTTTGTGAAAGGTAATTTCTACTCTGTGTAGCTAAAAAGTCTGCAAAAGTAATGTGTCAATATCATACTAGTCCTACAGGAATTGACTCATTGACTCACATCCGCACATATACTATGATCTTTCTTGACAGTTGATGCACTCAGTAGTCCTTGAAGTCCGCCAGAGTTAAATCTTTTAAACTCTTTCTCTGTCATTTCAGATATGTATTTTAAGACTGTATTTGACAGAGTGTGTCATGCCTGCTTTTAAATTATAGGTTGTAGACACACATTGCCATTAAAAGTCATGCATTTGTAATCAGTTACAGTCTTACAGCTGTGGTGGTCACCAGAGTTATAAATAGCCATGTGTTACATTCTATGTACATTATGTAAATATAGACATAAATACACAGAACCATTCAGCCATCAGGTCCTGGCCCCACCCTGGTAAAGCTGTTGGATCAGTTCTGCACTGAGATCAATGGGTCGCGTCCGATTTCATACCCAGATGGTTTCCCCCAAATGTAATTAGGTTCCTCCTGCCTGCTTCAGTGGTACTTTATTCCATTTACAAGGATCGATGAACAGTGGACTGCAGGCCTGCATTGGGATTAAAAGTCGGCCCTGGATTGTCGCCCAGACAGGCCCACTGCACATACATACCAATGATAAATTTTCCCTGGGGTGTTGGACAGCCCACAAACCTATCGGCTCAAATGCCAGATGGCCCATCCAGGCAGGGATGTTCAATCTTTGTGATACTTGTATTATGCAATATTAATTTTAAATACAAAGTTGCATTTTGCAGTTTGGATGTGGCTTACTTCAGAAAAATTATTACGTAATTTGTGGCGAAAATACTTTGATGTTCAGTTTTTTTTTGTATTTTAAGAATACAAGAACGACTTTCCCTATAATGAATGCATGATGGCATAATGCACGCAGGATATCTGTGCATATACAATGAGGGAGATTATTCTTTCTGACATTTTAATGCTCAGTAGTTGATCACTCGTTCTGAACCAACGGATTTTCAAGCTTCATTCAAGCTTATTTGTGTTTAAAGTTTTTAAAGGTTTTGCTGAGTGAAGTACTTTTTAGTCATTTGCAAAATCTGTGGTGCAAAAAAAAAAATAGCAGTTTTGTCAATTCAATTCCAAAGAAACAAATCTTTGTCAATATTTACTTTATCATTTGATTGACTTTCCATTATCTAAGTGTCCGGCTGAGTAGCTGCTATGCAGTAACGACTCTTCACAATATGTGATCTTCTGTCTGGTTTTACATTTGTGTTTTATCTCGTTACTTAGTGGAAAAAAATGTTGCTCTTACGTTCAGCCATTTGAGTCAGTGTGCTTGTGAAGCAATAGGATGACGGAGAGTAGAAGTATGTCAGATACAGTTCTGTCATATGAAAATGCAAAATGCTATACTTCATTTTAATATTTGTGATGGCACAGTGACACAGTGGTGGCTCTGTTGCCTGACATTGCTGGAGCCAGGCTTCTAATCTCCCCCAGAATGCCATGTGTGGGGCCTGTTCTCCCCATGTCATTACGAGGTTTCCCATGTGTGAGTACCCCACGATAGGGTTGACACCCCATGGTGGGTTTTTCCCCGCCTTGTACCCATAGCTTCTGGGATAAACTCCAGCCCCCCCCCCCTCCAAATACCCCAAACTGGGCAAGCAGTTACAGAAGATGAATGGACGGATGTTAATACTTTGCCTGGTGGCGGTATTTTGTCATTTATTTTTGATGCATTTATAAACAGGATATTCTGCGTTTCGTATCAAAATATATCCAGATGTACTTTTGTCCATCTCTGCATCCAAGAATGGTGAACTGGGGTTTATTAAATCAGACACCTGAGGATTCACCTTATGCTGGTCAAGTCAGTACCGCAGTCTTTCTAGGTACCAAACCGGACAGGCTGAACTACCACTTCCATCCATAAGCCTCCACTTATCCAGCATGATGTGGAGGACATGCTGCTGTCCCATGTCCGTCTCAGGGCACATACACACACTATTGTTGATATCGAGATATCCTAACTGTTTGGACTATCTGGACTGTATGCAACAGAGGTGGAAAGTTAAGTACCAGAAAGTACAAATCCAGGTTTTGTTCCAACCAGCCAGTTGAGTACTCTGTGACTGTGCCTCGTTATCCTCATCTGGTTGGTCGAAACAAAACCCTGGTCTGGATTTGTACTTCCTGGGCCTGAACTTTCCACCTCTGCCGAGCGGAAACCTGCATGTGGAGAACATGCTCCACACGCACAGAGCAGGGCGTGATTAGCACTCCTGAAACTGTGAGGTTACACTGTGCACCCCCCCCCTCCCCCCATCCTCAAAGTGCCACTTTCAGGGACACTGGGATTGTTATTGCCGCTATTATGTGGCGGAGTGTTACATAAGCATCAGTCCTGTGCCACTGTGGACAGCCGCTGTGGATCCCGGCGTTCCGTCTGCTCCGCTTACCGCCCAAAACGTCTCAATGAAATATTACAAAACTGCAGGCAAACGGCAGGATGAGAATAGCCATTCTTCACATTAATGGAACTGTCCTAAGAAAACCGGCTCAAAATCTGGATCAAAGAGAGAGGCAGAGAGGGCAACGAGGAAGGGGGTGGGTGTGGTTGACATGATCCCCTCCCCCAATCTCACATCATCCGGTATCAACGGCAGGCATGGGGGTCACGACAGTTTCACAGCTAATGTGAGGGGCGATCCTTACCCAGTTGGTCCCCAAATGGCCACTCGCTGACAAATGGATGAAAGGATCAACACCCTTTCATAGGAGAGGCTCAGCTTGACTCTTTCGGGAATTCTGGTTACCAAGGAAATACACACACCATGCACCAGGGGTGTTAACTGGAGCCGTCGACAGCCCCCTTGGCGCCCCACCACACCTCTCAGCGCACTGATGGAGTGCACACGACAAACAATCCAGTGTTAACTCCAGCCGTTGGGTTTGCACATGTACACGGGCTCCCGAGAAGCTCCAATAGGTGGCTGCTTCACAAAGGGCCCCAACTGGCATTAAGCCCGCAGAACAAACAGCCAAACAAAAGACAGACAGACAGACATATCGATATATATAAGTAAGCACTGTGGGTATTGATGTGTGAACACTGGAATGTTCCTCACAGCCAGAATGGTGACTGTCCTGGCTGGTGGGATCGATGGCCTTTTTAAAAACATCAAAACGTCAAGCTGGGTCACCATCTCAGGGACACCTCCAGTGACCGTTTTGTCCAACGCTGCTAACCCCAGCTCTCTCAGAACATCCGGGGTGCTCCGTACTTTATTTTAGCAGCTGAACAGGCATGGAAAACTGCCTGCCAATCTGAACCTCCAAATGGTCCCTGGAGATGTTTTATGAACCTAAACGCCAAAAGTACCTCTATAAATAACACGTGTTACATAAGTGCCTGTATCTGCACAGGCAGGTGTTATGTCAGATATTGCCAGCACACAGACACATCCCAGAATTATTCAGCTAAATTTCACCCATAAGACTTAATAGCTTGATTACTAAAACTTCATATTCATCGCCAGACTGCCGATTCAGTACAGGGTCATGGTGGAATCAAAGGGCAGCGGGCAGGGGGCGGCCTGGGTGGGGCTGGCGAAAGGGAAAAGACATGTAACAGATCAAGGGAAACCTGGGGGGGGGGGGGGGAGACGGGGACCAGATTACAGACCAATGGGTGTAACTACAGGAGGCGGCCCAAAACATCTGACTGAAACTACGTTTGTTAGAAATTTCGTGAAGCGTATCGAATCGTGCGCTGGGCATCATTACAGTCCTATGCCACACACATCTACACACAGACACATACTGCAAGTATCGGGGAAATAAATGGGAGCAAATCATGCAACAGTGACTCTTCCATGTTTAGCATAATTATTAAAAAGACATTTAATTTTTCTACAGGACCAATAAAATACAGAATACATAATGAAGCATATATAAAAGTATAAAATACACTTCAAACTGAGTACTAGTAATCAACAAAATACCAACTAAAAACATCACAGCCCTTTCTCAAACTACTAATTAATGCCAACTAATCTGATTAAAGCAAAAACAAAATGAAACAAAAATGACTCAATGTGACGACCTGCCCAGTTAGTGTCACACTGTCCCAAACACTCCAGCCTTGGGGTCTCCTGCGGAGGGACACAGGGTCACGTGACAAATTTTAAATGGAGCGTGATGGCCTCCTTGACGGTCACAGCACAAGTCCAGCCAAAACACCACCACAGCTCCCCAGTAACTCACCCCAAAACTCATCGGGGTAACTCATCAGCACCGGGATGGGAAAAGGGCTGGAAACGTACCAGATACTGGTGTTTAAGGAGAAGATGTTGAAAATCTTACCAATGGAGTGGTGAATGACTTGCTGACACATTAAGGCCACACTACCTTCAACCCCTAACTGACTTTCCTGAGTCACCGCTCTGAACAACACAAAGAATGACAAGTCATTTCCATACAATTATTAAAGCGAGGAATAATGGCAGATGTTCACAGTAGTGACTCCAAAACAGGCTCGACGTGGGACTGCCTCAAAGAATGAAGGGCGAACGGAAGGACATCCTTCAGCTCATGTAAACACTGTGTCATTTCTGCAGTATAAATGGCAACTTGTTTAGGTCAAAAGGAATAAAACATTTCTAAAATAAGGCGGAAATGTTGCAAGAAGACCTGAGAGTGAACAACATATCTGACTGGTAACCGTCGAAAGTTATGCTGTTTGAAGACTGAACCTGCAATGTGGAGAACCATTCATGGGCGATATAACCTGAGACTGAGACATGTCTGCTAATTTACCTGAGTTCTGTTTTGTAATGGGTCAGAAACCGGGCTAAACAGGAAGCCATCCCACACGGTGGAAAGGATACAGCCCTCCCTCATCGCCCGTGTCGTCAAGCGCAATGACACCGACGACTTAAGGACCTTAAAATTTCCCCTTACAGAAAAAAAAAACATCCCAAAATGCAATTAAGGGATGGCTCCCCATACAAAGATTGACCGACTATCCTAACAGTCACGTTCACCAGTCTATAACCACGCGTTGAACGTGCCTTTTGACTTCAGCTGCTTGGCCCTACGCCGGGGACAGGAAGATGTTGAAGGCCACGGCAAACACGACGAAGAGGAAGTATCCCACGATGCACATCCAGAATCGAGGGTCCCTGAGGAGCTTCTGATTGTAGCTGCTGAAGAAGACGTAGCCGACGGTCATGCCCGCTATCCCTCCGGCGATGTGGGCCACGAAGGAGACCTGGCGGGAACAGGGAAGGGTTCAGTACGGTGAGGCACCCGAGAGCTCACTGGGTTCTGATAAGGGCCACAAGCCTTCCTTTTGTTTTCCTTCAAGGCCTGATGCTGACGCAAAACGGTACTTTCATGCTTATCGGCAGGTGTTATGGAAGTCAAGCGTCTGCGCCGTCGATATTCAAAGCTCGCCGATTTATCTCGGCAGGCACAACAGGAAGAGCCGGTTTAAAAAGATACGAGGATCAAGAGCAACACAGAGGCAGGCGGGGAGGGAACCCCGGACTTTTTGTTCTGGTGAGGGGAAGAACGTTCAGAGATAAAATTAATGGCTCTAAAGAGGAAATGAGCAGACAGATGTGGATGGAAGCTGGTCAGGCACAGTCACAGGAGGAATAAATAGAGATGACATAACGTTGTGGGTTTCCCCTGACTGCAGATCTCAAACATGTGACTTGAGGATGGGCCATGGGTGAGGGGCTGGGCACTCCTTCAGAAGTGTGGCCATAGGATGTGAGGTCATTTATTCATGTCAGCATCCAGCCACAGTCTAAACTGTTAACCACCTCATCCTGTCTAGGAGGACAGAAGCTGGCTTCCCAAGTGCCGTGGACAGCGACTGGCTCAGAGTCACAGGATCCCTGACAATCCCACTCTTCCACTGTGCCTTTATGTCAACATTTCCCAGTTTTAGGCATTTCACTGGTACGACTCTTACCTTGTAACCTGAATCATGAGTCAGAAACCTTCTGTAGAGGGCAAACCCCATGTCGGTCCCCACTGGCAGAACAGAGGAAAAAAAAAAGCAGATGTCAGAGCTAAGGGCAGCAGCGTTATAGGTGGTGAGCTCGGCTCTGCCGAGGCTGCAAACCGCAGAGGATCGGACTTGGTTCCCGTGCCGACCTACCGATGAGCAAGATCGCCGCGATGCGGAAGACTCCCAGCAAGGGCAACATCTCCCTGAAGTTCTGCAGGAGACGAGAGGCACAGCGGTCGGGAATGGGGGATGGACTGCAGGGAGCGTGCAGAGTAAATCGGGCCCGTATGGGGTTTGGAGTTTTAGGCAGCAAGAAGGCGGACTTACCACTACGGCGTTCATGAAGTAGCCCCCCATCAGGGCGTAGACTCCACCGGAGGCCCCCACCAGGGCATTCAAGGGATCGAAGATGGAGCTCGCCAGAGAACCTACGGACGGGGAAAGGCAACGAACACGCCTTCAGCCCGGAACCGGTTTGGAGAGAAGCAGGAAAAACCGGAAGTATGAGGAGGGCCTGGCGTGATCCCACAGCGACGACAAGCCACAGCCAGGAGCTAAAGGGAGAGGAGTACCGGTAATCTGACTGAGGGGGGGGGAGTGGCTAAGACCCATAAAGTCATAATCCTGTAACACTGGCATAGATGAATCTGTGTGTCCGCTTGGAATTTTATATCCACAAACCGAGTGCGAGTCTGTCCCCAAGCGCGTGGTGTGGAGCTACAGCAGGGGGCGCCAGCCTCAGCTCACCTGCAAGGACGCCGCTCATGTACACCATGCCCACCTCGAAGCCCTTGTGCACCAGCTCTAGGGGAATGCCTAGCAGCAGCTGCATCAGCAGGTTCCCCAGGATGTGCTGCACCCTGTGCGGATGGGAGGGGAGGTCAGCTGATTGGGAAAGACCAGAGCACTGATGGGAGCC
>JAABNY020000013.1:266280-280987 GCA_015164015.2 Brevimyrus niger
CACACACACACACACACAAATGGCACTCACAATGTCAAAATAACAGGTTTTTATCATATTGTGGAGACATTTGGTACCCACAATGAAATAAATACATAACTCACACACACACACACACACACACACACACACACACACACACATGCACACATGCACAGATACACATTTTGCTGATAATGTTAGCACTCCTGCAGTTGACCTTGGACCTACCAGATATTTTTTTTCTCTTCTATTAATATATGGAATTTTCATTCCTCCGTTGTCTTCTGACATTTATTTACTATTTATTTTTTACTGCCTAGTTATCTTTAACCATTGTATGTGTGCAAGCGACATTTGTTTGATTCTTTGTTAAGTGCATTGGACCAACCATATAAAAATAAATTGAATTGAATTGAATCTCGGATTAGACAGGCTTCAGCCTGAACTACGTCTTTGTAAAAGTGGGACATCTGAGTGCCTCAGTAATTACCCAGAACATTTTCTGTTGTCCCCATAAAAGCAAAGCCTCTGTTTGGGGGATTATACTTCACATGAGGTGGTACATTTTTAACAGGCCCTAAATTATTATTTTTGATTGAGTGACAGCAATCCGTCTTTCTATGAGGCACAGTAAACTCCATCAGTCACTGAATTTAAGCTCTCTGCTAACGGCACCCTCAGAGGAGTATATTACAGGCTGTTCATGCTGTGTGTACAAGCCAGCCCAACTGCTTAAAACACCACAGTCACCACATTTACATTTATGCATTTGTCCAAAGCAATCCACAAGAAAGGCAAATAGCGCATTACAAACATTTGTGTTGTCCAGGAGCTGTCGAGGCATAAGTGCAGCTAGGCTGAGCTTCCAGTGAATACCCAGGTACAGGTGTAAGTAATTCTGGAGCACGGTGTCCTTGCAGTCGGACATTCCCAATGTGTCCCACGTTAAAACTGCAAAATGATAGGAATATCATTCAAAACCTAAGTGAACCAAATTCTGAAGGATTCCAGTGGAGCATCTCAATCTTCTTTCCCCTTTGCGGACCCCCCACAGTGGTGGGGGTTATTTTTTGCTTAGACCTTCCGAATGCCTTGGGCATTAATTGCAAGGAGTGGGTTTTTGCACAGACTGTGTAGAGGATCTAGGTCGGGTCTTTTGCCAAGAGACTTTCAGGCAGATCGTCCTTGTACCCAGTCGGCCAGTCATAACAATGCAGCCCTTGTCAATGTCACTCAGGTCTGTACCTCGGCCCATTTCCTCTACACTTTACACATCCAGTACAAGAACCAAATGTGAGCCGCCTGTTTTATGTCGACGTTATTCATTTTCTGTAGGGGGGGGGGGGGTGTCGTAACGTGTACAGAATATGCACGGATGCAGAGGAAACAAGGAATGGATGGAGATTATAAATTGGCCCTGGGCTTTGGAGTCCCCCATGGAAATTTTGCAGGCTGCTGGTTTCCCTAGTGGCGATGTTGAGTCTTTACAAGGCAAATTTGACTGCAGTGTTTGACCGGCGGAAAAAATTAGATAGGAGCGGTTTACATTAGCCTAAACGAGAGCAGTTTTACTGGTGTACTGTCAGATAAACTTTGTTGTTGTGTTTTTTTTATTACAGGGACTGTAGCTATAAGGCGCGGGTAGTCAAGAATATGGCATTATGGCCTGCAGAACATGATTGGCTTATATTACAGGAGTGACATTGCTGTTACAGTTTTTCAGAACAAGCTGGACCCTTTTATGGGTTTTTATCCAGCCATTTATCCTGCATTTTTATCGCAGACCGATCTTCTTCCTCCTGTCTTTTCACGTGTATACAATATCAGGTTCCATAACATTCATTTGCTGATAAAAATGCTGATAAAATATATTTTGATGTATAAGTGCATATTAGCATGTTAAAGTGCATCTGGTTGACAGCCTAGTGGTTGTTCCTGACTGGATGCTTTATCATTGCGAAATACAGCACATCCCTCAGACAGTGACCCTCCTACTGCTCACGCTAAAATCTCGCTACACATTGCAAGTTCCTTGCCAAAATTCTGTAATAACTTGTGGCAGGGGAGCACAGTAGCTACACAAGCAGGACTGCTTCAATGCACGGGTTTACCTGGCCTAAAAGCCCAGGGGCTTCGGCTAAAAAGGGGCCTTGGCTGACCTTGTTTAATATATCTTTAAACCAAGAGTTGCCCCCCATCCCATAGGCTATTTTATGGGATTGTCCCATATTAGGTAAAAAAAAAAAAAAAAGAAGAAAAAAATAGCTGTCCCATTTTGAATCAATGCAGTACAAGGTGCAACTTCTCCAGCATTTTCACATCCAGACTTAAATACAATATAATCTGGACTCCGCCGCAGATTTTTATTGATGACCCCCCCACCCCATTCAATAATCGAGGATCCTCTGATGCTCCGTGCTCAAGCAGAACACGGAAAGCCATACTGGGCCACACCTTTGCATCACCTGCTAACCCCTGACTGATAGGTGACTCCTGTGTCAGTCTCCTGATTGGCTCTTTGGGGCTTGCTTCATCAGACAAGCATCTCAGAGCAGCAAAAACTAACCCGCAGTGTATGCAAATTCAAGCGCATTTAGGCGCTCACGTAATAAACAAACACATAAAACAACATTGCAAAAATGGCCTTTCACCTCCATCTCTGAGCTTATCAATTATTTTGCACATGTGTTTGTTTAAATTAATTTTTTTACATTCGCATTTATATTACTTTTGCACATTTAAGTGTATAAGATAAAATATTTTCTGTTTTCTCTTGAAATTGAATGCAAAAACAGCTTAAAATGTAAATAGGTCAAATACAGAGTATTATTATTCTCCTGCTTGAAACGAGTTTGTGCCCTATTTACGACGAGAGAATTAAACAGTCTATAGAGTAAAGGACCAAACCAAATCCGCTTCTTCCAATATTTTTCTTATTTATTACCTCGCCCCACTGGATGTTTATATTGAGCAACTATTGACAGACTGCAGTCATTTCATTTTTATTGGGATTTTTTTCTCCTCTTTACCATCGTTGGTCACCTACAGGAAAGCCTTAAGCAACGGGGTATTTAAAACAAGTGGTTAGAAGGATAGGCTACAACCCGCACGATTTAACCCCCCATTTAACACTGTGTTCTTATTAAAATACTAGCAGGGGGCTCGTTAGGCCTGTTTTTAGCCTCTCCAAATAAATGTATATTTATCATTAATTGTCTGTTGTCTGATATAACAAACCCACCCAGCTCAGCGAGTATCAGTATCAGTTTCAGGGTTGGGTGGACTAGGTATAGTGTGATCGGTATCGGCGGGTAAAATCCGACAAGAAAATAACGCCCATTCCTACTCTTGACGGATGAAGCCACGCCAAATAAGCTCCAAAGCTGAAGAAAGTATGAATGGAGAACAGTCTTAAATGGAAAACCTGGCTTTCTAAATGGCATGCATGCTTATTGTAGATGGAACACAATTTACAAGTTTTTGCGTTTAAATTAATTAATCAAAGGCGGATAGAGTACAGCTTTCAAAACCTTATATTTATCAATCCATCTATGAACGTTTGGTTTAGTGCCAAAAGGATCGTTACATACACACCAAACAAGTGTATTGTACAAGACACCGTATTGAGCAAGATACACTGGACACATAATAGCAATATATTGCATTAGTTTTCTATGGATAAAGATTTCCCCATGTTGGTCTGAATGGCTGCATTCATAATCCAACCTTTCGTAATATAAGATACGTTTGAAGACGCAAACGGGACACTGACACAAAAAAATGTTCTGCTGCAAAAGAAAAAGAAAGCAGCTCCAAGATTGAGAATTACAGAAACAGCTAATGAGATTTCCGCTAGTGTGAATTTCTTCTGTGGGAATTGTACCATGGGGTGATATGCGAACACTTCATTAGCGCCTATCTGATGTTAGGGATCATCCCTGTGTTAGTGCGCTTTCTGTCTATCCGGGGAGAATCACGCTCGGAAAAAAGGTTTCAATGCTTGCAACAAGTCATCATGCCCACAAAATGAAAAACAAGACGATGCAATAAGACTGGTGCGAAGATATGTCACAACTTCCCTCAAATAAATAAATACAGTTCTCGTGTATGATAAGCCCTTTCACCTTTGGCCAGTGGTGGCTTGATGATTAGGGAAGCGCACTTGTAATCGAAAGACCAACAAGTCACCACTGAGGTACCCTGAGCAAGGTACCGTCCCCAAGTACTGCTCCCCGGGCGCTGAATTAGCTGCCCCCTGCTATGTGGTGTGTTAACAATGACTACTGATTACTAAATTCTAATTCTGGTTGTGCATGCATCACAAGACTGACCGTGAGCAGGGTCCGGCGGCGGGTCGCTTACCATCACCTGGCATGTCCCACATCGCAGACCGGGCAGCTCTTATTCTCCGACAGCCCCACAGCAAGCCTTGCTTTCTCTCTAACCTTCGGGGCTCGCTTTGCACTTAGGGAAACAGGCACGTTGAGGTAGGGTAAGGAAGGCGAGGGGGTGGGGCGCAAGAAAGAAGAGGAGGACTGAGATGCTATCGTGAGAAAGGATGTGAAAAGTTCATTCTCTTATCGCGTCGTCTACAAAAGAAAACTGGCTGATCAAGTTGAACTAATGAGAAATATTCAGTCGGCTGGGAATCACTTTAAATTCACTACAAACGCGACTGGTGCGCAAGTAATTGATCGATAAGATATTTTATTTGATCGTGATATAAGTTGCATTTCCCCCCGAAAAAAAAGATACCGAGGAGAACACATAAACGGCGAAATAAACGGTTGTTAAAGTAGTTCTAATTGTTTAAAAAAAATTAATAAAAATAAAAAATTAATGTTAGACACCAACGTAACCTGTTTAGAAAGCTAGATGTTTCCCAGGGAAAATCTAATGAAAGTACTTCACGCAAATGGTACAGGAACCTCTCCCCACTTTCTATGTTAATTGACTTCCTTCTAGACGCCAGTGTGTCTTTAACCACGGCACCACCTGCTGCACTGCACCTCTACCACCTGTAGTAGTAATCAAAGTCTCCCGCCCCTCCCCATGGATGCAGTCGAGCAGTCATACGTACCTGTATTCATGAGGATAAGGACACAGAAGCACAGTGGACAAGCGCGGAGTGACGGAAACCAGTCAGCTGTGTCCAACTGTGTCCTAATTCGGGCTGCGAATGTGTTGCTCTTTCATACTGCAACCCGCCCCCCCCCCCCCCCCCCCCACCATCACCATGCTCCCGGAGAGGGGTGGTGCAAGTGGTGTGGAAATGTGGGTTATTCGCCTTTGGATTCAGACGCAGCTGTGCACTTCGCCCAGTTTTTTTGGCGATGCTAGGATGGCGCCAGTTGGTCTGGTATTTGAATTTGTTCCAACAACGTCTACAAGTATGACGGCACACAATAACGACAGCCTCGCCAGTGCGCTGCTTAGACAGATGATGAACATATGACAGTCACGAAATTGTATTGCGAGTTACGTTGCACAGCTCTGAGCACCTAGTATCTTTATAAAGACGACATGCTGAATCAGTAGCAGGTTCCTTTATTTACATTGATATTTATTTATCAGATAACCTTTCCCTTAGCTGTCCGCGTTGGCGCTAACCTGAAACAACATTACCAGAGATGTGTTTCCATTGAATTGCAAAAGGAGGGGAATTAAGCTTTAAAAGACATGGCTGTAGTTGCTTTAAAGTAGATCAGAAGAGTACTTCCTCCTTTTCTCAGTAAAGAAGAAGAATCTTTATAGTCTTTATAACGTCCACAAAGTTGCTCAGAATAACTGAGGCAGAGTGGAGCAGGAACCCAGCCACTGAGATGGGGAACTGCGCGTCATGTTTCTGCATGAACAAGAACCGCACTGGGAAACAGCTAGCTTTCAGGCCACAGCTGCTTCTGTAGCTCCAGCCCTGCCTAAGGGCCGTGTTCAGAGCGTGAGAGACTACCCCTGCAGACCTGACCCTGACATGAACACAAGATCTATATAGAAATGGTGAAAGATTAGATAAGGGCATCAAAAAGCCACAAAAAGAGTTTGAACTTCTCAGTGGCTTCTGGGAAGCACCATGACTTCTCAAGACATATGCAAGTGGCTTGCAAGTTAAAACCGTCCGTACCATTTAATAGAGCACAATTACAACAGCATAAGAATCAGATAAGAAGTTTAATGGCAAAGAGACACAGAATATTGACATATTTATGCTATTTTTTTTATTTCAGGGATGGAAAATAGCATATAGCCTATAACATAAAAGTGGACACTTTTTTCGAGCTCCCCCTAAAGGTCTCAGGGGAGAATTACAGGGGAGCAGGTGTCCTTGTCAGGGGAGCTGAGCTGGCCTTAGCACCCCCCAAAATTCAAACCATGCACGTACCAGTCAAATGTTACGTTACACAATCCCGCCATGCTTACAGCTCACCATGGACAATGAACCAAATTCAACCGCTGACAGCGATCAAACCCCGCACTGAGTGGAAAGGTGTGGGATGTGTACACGGAGGATCAGTGACATCACACTGACCACTGGCCAGTAATGGCCAATTAAAACTATATTTCCATCTAGCTATGGCTCTTTGGAAGCGGAAATGAAAAATATCACAGTTGACCGATGGGCGACACTTTGTTACATCACGTGACGCAACAATATTTTCCTGCTCCTACCAACAGTGAGATTTGAGCCAACGCCGTCATAAAAAGCCCAGCAATATGAATCAGAGACTAAATATCCACCATAAGAGGCAGGTGGTAGGAGGATGATTGGGTCTCACTCCTTCTGTCTTTCACCAGTGCCCCTGTAATGACCTCATAAGGACAACAGAAAGGAGAGTAGATGTGATTAAGGGAGGCCAGCGTCTCTTCAGCTGGGCACAACTTAATAAGCCGAGATGTGCCTCGGGGCCCAGCGTAGCCCAGCAGCCCACTTCCTGGCCAAGATCCTTAGGGAAACCATAAGGAAGCAGCCAGGCTCTCAGAAGCACCAGGTTTTCTGATGGGGCAGCAATGTTTGGTTGTGTATATGTGACTGCAGGGACCCTCAAAGAAGACAACAATGGTAATCAGGAAGTTAGGTGATAGGGGACAAACTAAATCCGAGTCACGTCCTCAAAGTTCAGCGTAAGAGGGAAGAGGTTAGTGTGCGATGCTGGAAGGAAGTCGGGGTCGTTTTGGTATGTGGAAGAAGTCAAATGACTCTAAGGGACCACGGATGCCTGCAAGCAGAACACATGCAGCAGCAAGAAAAAGATTCTCCCCGGTCCAATTACATTAGAAGAAAGGCCACCTGCCTTATGTTCATGGCGCCAGCAAATGCCAACTGCTCCCCACACTCATTGCACGCTCTTTACTCATCAGCGTGCCAGGGCCGGTCGACATTCTTAGCGCCTGGTGTGCATTCCTGTTGTGCAATCTGACAGATTCACCACACGACGGCCCAACCTTCCAGAAGCATACACAGGGGTGAGGCTACAGGGGCACTGGCCCCAGCTGAAAGCTGATTGGCCCCAGACTGCCCCTTCCCCTGTCACTCACCAATTTCAAAACATATCATTGGCTAATAAGGTTAGACCCTGTGTATGAATTACAACCTCTTTATGTCCACCACTTTAAAACGTCCTGGTATTACCCAAGCAAACCTTTGCTCTATGGGCCAGCTGGCAGGAGTTAAGGGTGAAGTAGTTCTGCTGCTAATTTATTAAATTTCCGTGTCGCCCTACCCATCCGTACTGTAAATGTCATTTTGCTGCTTTGTGCAGGAGTCTCCGGAGCAAGAAAGCTACGGCAATCCGACCTCCTTCTTACTACAAATTGACCCAACTGAGTCATTTCTCTAACCCAGTTTCCAAACATAGCCCCCCCTCCACAGAGGCCTAGCCTTTGGTTGGTCTTGCTTGAGCACTGAAGCCACTCTCTGCCTCAACTGACATTTTGTATTCCCTAGGTAGCTCCTTTCCAGACCTAAAGTCCAGGGACCTAAATAGGGGTGGAGCCACAGTGGCAAAAGCGCCAGATGGAAGATGATTGGCCAACAGGGTACCTCCTCCCCTGTCACTCACCGATTCAAAACATATCATTGGCTAATGATAAAGTTGCCCTGTCTGAATTTTGGCCTCTCTTGTGTACCCCACCTTAAGGAATGCTAAAACATTTTTTGCACGGATGTGTGTGCAGCCAGAAAAAGAGCATTGGTACTGAAGAATCTACAGCATTTTAATTTGTTTATACATTTGTTTTTAAATGATCAAGTCTTGCCCCCCAAATCAAACTCTCTTCTATGCTGATGCCCCCAGGGGAGGCAAGAAACACAATTTTCTGCATGTGTATTTTAATGCATTGAGAACCTAATTTCCTTTGTTGTCCTCATTCAAAAAGGAGGCTATGTAATATAGACAATCAGATCAATTCATTATAATCAGAGTATTCATTAATTTATTTAACCCATTTTCAATCAGAAAATTGGGTCATCTAGTGATAACCTGGGGGGAAACAGTGGCACAGGACCAAACAACCCAAATATTTGGGCTGCCGTTAGATTTTGATACTAATGTACTCAATGTTAGGGATAATTGCCCTTTTCTTAGGTGACCCTGATTTATGAGACATAATCTATATCCAGTTCTGATTTACTGACCTGCACTATACTCTGTGGGTGAGTAAGCACAACGAATTCTATACTGCAGAAAGTTCTCTTTAGCTGATTGGAATATTTACAGATATTCGCCTATCTACTCCCATAGAACAATGTCTGGCAAACGCAATTACAGAAAAAATGTGTTAAGAAAATCAATTTCAGTCTCACTGGCAGTATATTGACACCTAGTGGTGTCACGGAGTAAACGGAAAATTAATTAATCCCGTCTACACACCCGATGTTAAGCGAAGTGGGTTTTACTGTAATACAATTCAAATACAAGGCATAATACATCTCCCAGCAATGGTAATGGAATTAGCAAAGGTACTGTCTAATGTAGTGGCATGTAACAGTAGCATAAATACAACTGTGTCACTAAACTGTCAATAAATAAATTAATCTTCATTCATTTTATTCTTCCTCATTTGATGTTTCTGCCTGAGATATGTCAACTTAGCAGGTAACTTGTGCTGAAACTCAAATATTTCACTGCTACTTCACCAGCAGTGACCAAATACAAGCTGAAGTTAGTAAACACAAATTGGCACCTTTAAACTCATGAAATCAAATAAATTCAATAGCCTACATCAATGGTAGGCAATCTTATCCTCAAAGAGTCACCGTTAGTGTGTATGCAGGTTAACTGGCTGTGTGGCGATGGCATAATCAAATTCTAGGTTGTCCTTTAACTAAATGTTCTGGTCAACTATTTCATCCCATGAAATAGAGCAGCATGTACTGTTCCTTGTAGAAAAAAATGTTTTGAATTATCTCTGCTGTCATGACGGCAATAGGAGGTTACTTTGATGGATCAAGGATATGACATTTTCTTGCTAATAAAGGTATTCAAATAGTGAACACACAGTAAATGTATTTATCTGCAAAGAATATTGTGTGGATTTTTAGTAAATGTTAAGTAACATGCAAATGTTAAAAATCTCAGTGCATGCAAAAACTTTTGAGTGGTATTGTAAACCTTTAAATGTCGGCAAAACATCCCCTTGTAGCCGGAGGCCATTTTTCCATGTGCATCTTTTGACTTCCCTGGTTCAGTTGGTCATCTTGCGGTCACGTCACACAAGACAGCTGTGCAAACTTCCCTTCCCTTTGCTCCTGATGGCTTCGGAGGGAACTGTCCATCTCAGAGCCAGACGTCTACTGGTGAGAGGACAAACATGGAGACACACACCTCCGCTGGATAACAGGGAAGGGGTCTGTTCCACATGTAGTAGCATGGGTGTAAATTAATTAAAGCAGATCAATACAACCCCCTAGACTTGTCTAAATGGGCGGAGACCTCGATCCACACAACGATCAATCCTTAAGTTACGCCCTCGGGTAGCAAACACTCGGTCCCTTTATTTCCCTGCCTCCTCCTCTTACTTTCAGACAGCAGTGTGTTAGCTTTCGGCGGTTTGTGCGAGCTTTCTCGCTGCGAAAATGGCTGGCGTTTCTTTGGGATTTATATTTTCAGCCTTTGCTTTGATAATTAAAACAGGAACGTTTTAATGCTTTGGGGCCATAGCAAAAAGAAATCCTACCCAGGAAGTGACACAAATATGCAGTAATTCTTTAAGTCACGTGATTCACGTTCTCAATATGTCTATGTGTATTACTAAAACCTGAAATTGTTATATACTGGTTTCATATAGAACAGAACAATATAAACAATACTGTCCTGTCACAAGCAGAGTTATATGTTTATATTATTATGTAAAACGGCCTATTAAGTGTAAAAGAGAGGTGATTTTGCATTCTGTTCTTTTAAATATGGAAATCTAAATTATGAACGTAGTTAAAATGAGTTAAGTAACTCGCAGCCAAATCGCGTACGATATATTTCAGAAAAAAAGAGTACAATCGTAATATGGCTGCTTGATTTTACCGCATACTTTCTATTTAAAAAGCCCCAGTGGTTAGGCTACAAATTGAGATACGTTGTGTTTTGTCGATGTGAGAGACGTAAAAAATGCGAAATTAATTTTGGAGATGTGAAAAAATGTACACGTGAAACTTAAAACAGGTACTATAAATGGTTGACCCACTTTCAATTAATTCAGTACTGAATTCGAATCAACACGTCGGATACATTACGGAGCGCTTTCTAAAGACGTGATGAATTGTAAAAAAACAGCTGGCTGGTTTGCCTATCACATTAAATTGTATTGTGCGCTACTCAGCTTTTAATATGCAGACAGACCAGTCCTATACTTTGCAGCTGTATTGTTTATAACAGGAAATGCAGTTTTAAAGACGTAACATTGTTTTCGAGTAAGGCAACAAATACTGTAACGCGGAAATGGGGCAGCATCTAGAGAATGTAAATAGAAGATTTAAAATTACTGAATACAACAGGATATGCGTGTTCAGCATAACAATGTCGTTTCTAAAAGTGTAATTATTAATATGTGCTCTACATAAGAGGCTAATATAATTATGATGATTAACTTTATTTCAAATAAACCTATTTTCAAAATCAAACAACAAATAATGTCATAACAGGCAGTTATAACACACTGGATAAGCCTTACAGACTTTAAATGTACAATGGGATTGTAAATATGTCACTTAAAATATATCATAATGTATAAACACATAATATCAAAACAGGAAATACCATTTTAAAAGCTCAACTCCTCAACTGAAAATAAACATAACTCGTGGGCGGGCCCTCTTTTTGTTCCATTACATAATCCTGACGTTCAAACCAGCATAGAGTCTACGTCTCTGATTGGTGTACGGCCTCGGGACTGTATCCTGATTGGTTGGACTCGTAGCCCAGCGACCTACATTGTCCGGCCGGAACGCCATTTTATTTCAAATTAGACGGCAAAAGCAAAGGCGACGAAGGCGTAGGTAGTGGCTTTTTCTTGTCTTTCTGCGTGGTTGCCACAGTTTTAAGGTAACGATAAGACGCGTTGTTTCTACGGCACATCTACACACGCGTCCGTCCTGTGTGAGATCGCGGCGTCTGAGGCGCACTTTGGTAGTGGGAGTCGGTGAGTGTTCCTTTTGTCTTCCCGGTCGGGCGCCATGTTGAGCTATGACTTCTTTGTTTTGGTGTCTGGCCAGAAAAAAAGTTACTTGTATATCTCAGAACTAACGCACATAAAATAAAAGGGTAGGGCGATGGACAGGTGCTATTTCTCATAGAATTGCTTTCTTTATGAAGCACAGCAGTGTAGGCTTTAGCATTACGTCGTGCCTGCTAAAAGTCCAATATCACTGAACCAGGGCGTCAATCCCTGATTACGTGGTTGAAAGACGTTAGCGGCGTTTTTACAGAAATTGTC
This sequence comes from Brevimyrus niger, assembly GCA_015164015.2. NCBI lineage: Eukaryota > Metazoa > Chordata > Actinopteri > Osteoglossiformes > Mormyridae > Brevimyrus > Brevimyrus niger. The sequence goes on from JAABNY020000013.1 coordinate 278,188, forward strand.
CATAATAAGGAATTGCAAGTGAAGTGTTCTCATTTCGGACCCAATTTCGCATGCTTTTCTGGATGTGTAACAGGGCGTTTTGTTTCCGTTTCCGAAGACCTGGGCCTTTGTGGAGCGCCGTGCTCCGGGGTTGAGTTGATGTTCGACTTTGCTCTGCGGCCCATGAAAGCCTCAGACTCGCATGAAGTGAAGTGGACGGAGGGAAGACGACTAACGCTAGCTCCAACGACCTGGAGCCCCATCGGCGAAGGGAAACTGAGAGTGAGGGAGGCTGAGACACTCAGCTGTTTGACGACGAAGAGGTGAGGAGGTGCTGGGGATCGTGTGTATTACAGGGATGTGAAATAAAACTGAATAGAAATAAAAGAACCCCCCCCTTTGTGCAGGTGACATTTGTGAGAGCAGAATGGGAGGAGGAGAGCGGTACAACATTCCAATTGCTCACCCAGAGCACCATGTGCCCAAGAAGAACCACCAACAAGGAGGGGGCAAAAATCGGGGAAGGAGTCACAACAGCTCAGCCCCGTTGCGTGCTGCTGCAGGACCAGCAGGGGGCCAGTCGCTCAGCCCCCGCAGGGCAGACATGGGTCCCGGTCCCTCCTGGTCTCCCGAGATGCGGCAGGCTGTGTCTATGGAGAAGTCTGTAGGCTTTGGCCAGGCCTGGGACCGCTCTGTGTCCCAGCTGAATGCGCTGCTGGCACCCCAGAGTAGCCATAACTATGCAGGAGCCAAATTCAGCGAGCCTCCGTCCCCTAGTGTGTTGCCTAAGCCTCCCAGCCATTGGGTGGCACTCTCCATGGCTCCCTGTGACCACCGTGAAGTGATGGCCTTTCAGCTGAAGAGTCTCCTTAAGGTCCAGGCCTGAGTAGACTCTATGGATCAGGGTGCCCTTTCATTGGCTAGCCTGTCAGGAACGACACGGTGCTGTAGGCCCAGACGAAGGACTGGCCGTTAGGTACTAATTCCTGCGCGCCTTTTGTTTTTGAAGTTTTATTTATAATAGAATTATTAGCAGTGATATTACAGCAGCGTACCCTTGCTGATAGGCAGATGTCTGAGGGGAGGGGCTTGTCTCTAAGAATGACAAACTTTCAGCACTGATGCCGTCTATCTGACGGTCTGTTGGTGCTCTTTCGTCCCGGGTTGGGGGGGGTGGGTGGGGTTGGGTCCTCAGAATTCGGCACACCCTGTTTTAGCCAAGCGGCTTAGTGATAATTGAAAGTAAGGCATTTTATGAAACGGATGCGGCTGCAGGACCCATTGTTTCTGGTGTGGACAGGGCTCACGACCTACATTTGTGGGACTTGAACTGCTGCCGTTTTGACGACACGTCTTGGGTAGGTGGTGCCCAAAGCGCAGGCTCTCGTGCACCCTCTCTTTACCGCGCTGTGCGCGTTGCACTATGAGGGTTGTGTGTGTGTTCCAAGTCCCATTGTTACTGGACATTTGCACCAAAGCGTTTGTTAGTTTCTCTTTCAAAGTGCCATGTAGAACATTACGCAGCACTCCGGGAGGGGTAGCCCCAGATAAGTAGTTCGTTTAAAGCAATCAATCGTGCCACCATTCTGCCCCCTGCACTGCACTGTTTGCAGGTATTGCGGAAGGGGGCCGGTCTCATGGGAACGAGGTGGGCATTGTTTCTTGTTTGATGTTTGTTCCTGTGGTTCGGCCCCACCTGCTGCGCTGTGGGGGATGGGGGGGGGGCAGACCGTGACTCTTAGGCCTTCCAGTACTTGCCCAGTTCACTGCCTCAGACCCCACAATGCTTCTGTTGTGCTGGCTGGTTTGCCTTTCAGACTGTTTGCGTTCTCATTTCGGTTTTTGAGCCCTGTGCAGCAGACTTTGGACTGTGGTGTTTTTATTTAGTCTCTTCTAGTCTTTGTATGACTTCAAAGCGATTTATGGCCATTTTAAGACGAGAGTGTTTAAGAGCCATGTAAATAATGAAATGTAGAGGTTGTAACATATGTACATTTGTGCAGTGGTGTCTTCACCTGCTTGGACAAAGTATTTTTTACTAAGAAACGGTGAATGTAAAGTCATGCCGAGCACATGGCTTCATTTGAAATGCTGAATACTATTTTTGTTAAAAAAAAAAAGAAAAAAAATTTAAATTTTAAGTGTAAACCTAAGATGCATACTGCATCCCTGGCACTGTGTGGCGGTACCAGATATGTTGCACATTTTAATTGTTTTCGAACTGTGTGATTGATAATTGCACTGTTTATAAAGAGGGGACTTTTCCATGTTTATACAATCGCCATGTAGTTTTCTGTGCAATAGTTGACTTCGCGTCATTTCCATTGGTGAGGTGCCTCTGACGCCATCAATTATGAGCTGAACTTCCGCCATTTCATAATTGATCTGTAACATTTTTTATTCTGTAACTGCCATTTTACACTGTGTGTAGTTAAATTCTGATTTATTAGTTTACGCTCTTAATAGGAACCTTTTGATTGGGTCTTTTGTTGGGTGTTGTTCAGACGGGTACTAATGCATGTAAGAATTCCCTCTTTCTAAATTCGCCACCTTTGCCGTTCTGATCCAATTGGCTGTTGATTTGTCTCCCCTCTGTCTCTCACAAGTTTAATGTCTTTAGCCCTGAAGCAAGTATGAAAATTGACCTTCAAAATGGATGAAGCACTATTAAATTGGCTATACCAAATGAATAAATTCCCTTTCCTTTCCCCCCAAAGTCTGTTTTGTTGTCTCTTTTTTTGTCTCCCCTCATCGCTGTGTTCTGTGATGGTCTGTTTGTCTGCACACATGCAAGATAATGAGTGTGGAATGGTACTTTGGT
>JAABNY020000013.1:329887-340146 GCA_015164015.2 Brevimyrus niger
GAAATTATGGCAACGCGCGGTAAGAGGGGCCTGAGTGAGTGGACTCTCAGTCGAGAGACTGGCCAAGTCTATGCCTGCGGAGGTAGGGATTCAGTCAATCAGTCAGTCAGTCAATACCTTTATTCAGTGGCAAGCGACTGGTCTGAGATCAGCACCCTGTCTCTGTATTGGTCTCTGTGAGGTCATTGAGCTGTTTATAATCATCATCATCCTATAAACTCACAGAGACTGTAGATATTCAATAGACATTTATGTTTAACTTAGGCAGCAGTACAGGGATGCTGTGTGAGTCACTGACGTCTATAAAAAAGGAACCATTTAAACGATATCAGCTATGTGGACTGCATCCAGGGCAAGGTGCTTTACAGTAAACAGCTTTCTTTTATATAACAATATGATGCAATATAAAGAAATACACTCACCTACTTCTCCTTCAACAAGGAGAAGCTGAGCAAGGCTCACCTCTGTAATCTATTTGTGTGTTATTTTTTTTGGACATCTGGGGGTAAACAGTTTGTGTGAGTGTCGTCCCCCCCCCCCACTAAAATAAGAGCAGCTGAACCGGCCACCTACGAAGTTCATCTGCATGTTTCATCCGCCGTAACAAATGACATAATTTTCGGAGCCCGGCCCGGTGGCCTCTCCACACTGATCTTTTTTCAGCCAAGTGGACAACTTCCAGAACATTCCTCTGTGTTTTATGGGCTTAAAGTTCAGCGCTCAGATGTGTCTGCCACGTGTCGCTACCCACCTAACCCCGAAGATGGGGCCTTCCTGTTCAGCGTGAGGTAGGATTCTCACCATGTGTTCTAGCCAGAGTTGTCTGCGGCTCTCTGGAGTGCGAGTGATCGCCAATAGGACCCGACATTTGTATCATTAAAGGAACATGCTGACAGCCATGCTGGCAGTGGTTTGCTGTTGACAGTTGAGTATGAATGACCTGGAATGGAGTGGGAACAGAGGCAGAGGCAGGCTGTGGACAAGGTTGAGGTTTGATTTGATCATCTATCAAAGTCTGGTTCCTTCAAGACTTCAGCGACAAAGACCCCCAATGAGCTTGCAGTGGCCTAAGGTTGTTAGACACAAGGGACCGATGTTGCCACAAACAGAGCACTTTAACAGAAGTGCATCAGCCTGGCCGAATAAAACCCCAAATAAATCAGATTATGCAAAGCCACAAAAACATGGTTTTTACTAGTTAAAAATATGAGGGCTTGTAGTTTACGTGCATGAGGTTCAAATGGGCAGATTTTTCTGGACCAGTTTGCAACATGGACGGAGAAAGCTGTCCTTCTGTGGATGGGAGATACAGCAGGAGGACAGCTGAAGGAGGAAGTGGATGGGCTCGGACCTCGAGGTCGGCCTCCCAAGCAGACCAGACAGGAAGTCCAAATCGGGCAAAACTGTCCATCTGAGTCATCGTACTGCTCAGTCCCATAATGAACAAGCCTTTTGAGGAAGGATGCTGATTTGAGGCACAGTTCATGAGTTTCTTATCCTACTTGATGTTGCCCCAAGTGGCCTAAGCCTTCTTCTCCAGCTGCGTGTCCGCTTCACATGGCACTCGAGAGGCTACAGGAAACCTGGCATTTGATATGCGGTGCTCCCAGACGGCTGTCATCCTCCGCGGCCCTCTGCTGTACCAGGTAGTGGAGATGTCTGGTTGTTAAATTGCAGAGGCAGTTCAAAAACCCCACACGCCTCCACCTCATGCGGACCTCAGAACATTTTTTTATCTTAAGAAACTCAAGTGTTGCAAGAATTTAAAGAAGGAGCTGATCTCAGCTAATGACCACATTGGTTGGAACCTAGGGCTTGGTGCCGACTTACAGGTTCTTCAATAGTATGCATCACCATCAAAAGGTTCCTCAAGACCTCACTGCCTTTGGTCAGCCAGCCACCCGGAGGTTCTCTTGTGTGGTTTCCCGGTGAACTGCTGAACCACATCCAGTCATGAGATACCTTCTCCACCTTCAAGAAATACCTCAAGACCCAACTGTTCCATGAATTCTTCCGGTAACCTGATGCCTCTTTATGTTCCATGAATATTCTTATGTTGCACTTCTGGCCCTTGAGTAGTAGAAGTAGTAGAAGTTGTTCTTGTGTTGTTTTTCTGTAGTTGTGTAGCTCCTGATACAAACCTGCTTACACTGGTACTGCTGCTGGGTATTCATTGGAAGCTCAGTCTAGCTGCACTTATGTCTGATTGACTTGACAGCATGCATGGTTTTTGGATAAAAGCATCAGGTAAATATGACAATATAAATGCACATTTGGCTATGATTGCAGCACTTTATGGGCCCTTACGTACCATGTCCTATGACGTGGGAACTCGCCGACGTTCAGCAGCTCCTTCATGGACATGACGTCGGCCGAGATGATGGGATAGAACTCCGAATAGGAGGCCTCTTCATCACTGGGGCACATGGACGACAAGAACGTGGGATGATTTGCCTGTTAGCGACACATTACAAGCATCTGCAAATTACCAGGCACATCCTTGGCAAATAAACTCCTGCATTCTGTGGATCGATTCTTTGTTACAGTGAAGCCAATCTGTATTTGTTCAGGCCGACTGAAGCAATGTCACGCATGGCAATGATTCCACTGTATGAGGAAATAATTTGTTCCCCTGCTACATGTTTGTATTAACTTTCAGGGGCAATCAAATGTCCTCCTTATTTAGCTGAGAATTACAATTACTGTGAAAGATTAAAATCAAACTCACAGCAATGCTGTGGTAAGAAAGGTCACAGGAAGGTCATGTGTGTAAATATGTCAGGAATTTCCCAGGCTTACTTTGTGGTCAACAGACAGCGGGACCTGTGCAGTTCATACACTATCCGTACATAAAACATTTAAGAACTAAGCACCTCATCAGAAATCTTGGCATCCTAATTGATGAAGATCTCAGGTTCAATAACCATAAACAAATCCTCCTTTTACCACCTTAGGAACATCTCTAAAATCAGAGGCCTAAAGTTTAAGCATGACCTTGGAGAACACGTTCACGCCTTCATCCGCACTCGCTTGGATTATTGCTACTCCGTCTTATATGGGCTAATCAAAAAGTCCATAAGACAGTTCCAGCTCATCCAACATGCTGTCGCTAGATTATTAACTAGGATCAAGAAGAGCAAACACATTACTCCACTCCTTACACTGGCTTCCAGTTGCCATTAGAATCCACTTCCAGGTAGTGCTGCTTGTTTACAAATCACTCAATGATCTCAGCCCAGTTTGCATCACAGACCTTCTGGCTGAATATAAATCTAACAAGCTGCTAAGGCCATTAGATGCTGGTCAACTAATAGTGCCAAGAAAGGAAAGTAAGCAAAACCAAATGGCATTGAGCTACTGTGGCACTCATAACTGGAACCAGCTCCCTGATGAGGTTAGAAATACATGAAATGTTGCCAACTCTAAACCCAGGCTTAAAACATTTTTATTCCATAGTGTCTTTGCAAGGATCATGTCCCTGTCCTGCTCTGGTCCATGTGTCATGTTGCCATTTGCCCAGCAGGTGTCAGTGGTCATCCCGTCTCCTGTTATTTCCCGGCTGTAATTCCTAGTGTGTGCTCCGATTCCCTGGGCTGCCGTGTATGGCTATGGCAGGGGCATTAACACCATATTGGGTATATGGTCAGCCTCCACTACTTATAATTTGACATTTGTTATATATCCCTGATTATGTTATGTTGGCGTTTCGTTAGTTTCTTGTGTTTGCTCATTGTTATCTGCTGCTTGTACTTGTATTCATGTTTCCAGTCTTTTCAAGTGTTTGTGTCTGTAGTGACTCTCGATTATGACTCTGACCTGTTTCTTGTTAATCGTAGCTCTTAGTGTTCTGTAATAGCCCACGCCTGTGCCTTGTTGAAGCCCTTGTCATGTGTAGATGTTCCCCGCCCTTGCCCCGCTTCCTATAAGTTGGTCATCGCGTGCCTGTAGCTGTTGTTATTCTGTTATTTGTGTTTGCAGCTGTTTACTGTGGTTGTTCCTGAGTTGCTACCTTAGTTTTTTTCATTTACCTATGTTGTTTTTGCTCCCTCGTGGTCCATTTATTTCTTTTGTCATTTTTAATAAAGTCTCATCTGTCCCTCAACGTGCTCATCCACAACAATGTTCGATTTGTGCTGTTAATCAACCTTTTATTCGCAATTTTTAATCGCTTTTCTTTTACTTGGTCTTTTACTTGTTTTTTTTAATTCCCCATTTAGTGATTGCTTTTATTGCATTTTCTTCTTCCTATGCGAGGATGTGCTCCATAAATAAACTCGCCTTGCCTCGTGTCGCATATACTTGCTGACCGTTAAGGTTACACCCGCTCATGAACTCCAAACAGTGAATCGGGTGACTGCAACTGAATACAGACAGCATGCATGCAGGATTAGAGCGGGGCTAACTGTGTGGCTGAGCATTAGCATGGCTAAGATGCGAGAGCTTAGTGATTTCATACACAGTGTGATTCCTGCTGCCATCTGTGGTGCTTGTAACTTCTCTGAAACAGCCTCATGAGATTTTTACGCGCTGCAGTGTCTAGATAATGATCAGGGCTTCTGTTGTTATGGGATGCATGTGGACATCATCACACCCATGGGGAAAAAAATAACAAAAACCATCCATTTTGAAAATATGACACTTTCCCTAATTATTCTGCGTAATTGTCACTCTCATAAAGGTACATCTAACTATACCAGGGTTAATCAACTGGTGGACTCTGGACCAAATGTCAATGTAATCCAGATCACGTGATCATTACCCCTCCCCCCCCCCAGTGAAAAAAAAAAATATATATATATTGTTGGGAACCCCTTGCCCCTTGAAATATAAACTCAAACACTGAGTTTGATAAAGAAAAAAAAAAAACAAAAACCTCGTTACTGAGAGAGTTCAGAGGAAAATGACCAGACTCGTTAAAGGTAACAGGAAGGCCTCAAGTATATCAAAAATACCAGCTCAGTATCGCACTGGAGTGCAGGAAGGTATTTGTGGTAACACAATCTCTGAAGGTGCACCTACTAAATTGGTCACTGGAGTGCATGACCTAATCATTTTACAAATGTCTGTAGGAAAGACTTGCTGAAAATATCTGGGACGCGATACGTGAATATGTCAATATCTTACATTTCTACGTCTAATAAATATCAACGTAGCTTCCTGCTTATCTCGGGTGGCGAAGAAGGGCGGCGGCATACCCGAAGAGGATGGACGGGGGAGGGAGCGCGGCTTGCCGTCGCCGCGGCGATTTCAATCTACGGCGTCTCCGCAGAAACAGAGCGGCTTGCGCTGGGGAGAAATGCAGGCGGTTGTTCCGCCTGGGCGGCCGTGGGGAGGCACCGATATGGGAAGAAGCCCTATAATTACCGCTTCCCCATGAATGCGCGTTTGCGGACGCGAACAAAAGCTGGCTAATCAGACCAGGGGAATGACAAATAGAGTGTTTACTTCCAAGAGGGTGGCGCCCTGTTGTGGATACAGCGTCGTCCGATGAATGGGGAGTTGTCATAAATCTCGGCTGCCTGGCAGACGGGCCTCTGTAGGACAACCCCTGTGGTCCCTGTGCCCCGTGTTTCACGTTCCGGACTCCTCAAACGGCTGACAAATAAGCTACATAATTGCTCGATTTCAACGTGAGCCGTTCGTAAATAGCAATGATGACAGAGTTTCGTGTCACACATGAGAAGTCACAGATACATTTATCGTGGTCTAACCCCGAACATATTGTAATAGGAGGGGGCCATGGACGCCGTGGGGCTGTGACGATTATGAGCTGGGTATCACTGTTAGACCCAACGGTGACATCATTCAGATGACACTAGGATTTGAGCAAGGAAGGGAGGGCTAAGGAAGGACGGGGCATGAAGTCATGTCTGTTTGTCTGTTTGCATTTCGAAAAACTGATGTAACCCTCTGCCTCTTCGATATTTTTTTATCTAAATTCTCAAATCCGACTCACCACACGACACACTTTTTCTTTGCCTCCTGCATGTTGCCATTTACCTGATGCTGCCCGTGACATAAAATCAAAGATTCAGTCTAAAAATACAGTTGAGTGGCAGATATCAAATTGCAACACTCAGAGAGTAATCAATATTGTTTTCCTCACATCAAAATCACATTTGATCTAATTCAAGCTTTCATTAGCGCTTCTGTTTTTATTTATTACAGGATTTTATCATTACGCATATTAATAATAATTGTTCTTATTCTCGATATTATTTGTAAGTAATTTTTTGTGATTGTTCTACACTGCATTCTTCATGATACTCCAAAAGTTGCCCGGGCCTCACCCCGCCCAGTTCCACTGTCCATGGTTTGAGGAGCAGAGCTCCTATGTGAGAAGATGACGGAGGTCAGGTCCATGCCATCACTGGCCTGCTGCCCCTCTGTCCATCACGCTTGAATGCCATGCCAGGTAGTCAGAAAAGCACTGTTATGAAGGCTCTCCTTTGCGTAACGCCTCATCAATATTAATGGCTACCGGGCCCTTTCACAGCCTGGCTGCTCGATGTTTTTCTTTCACGCTCCCCACCCTCACTGCCAGTGCCTCTCTCTGCACTTCCCCGAATCCAGGGACCCTTGGGTGTCACCCCATCACCCCTTTGTACTGAAAACCAGAGGCCACGACTTAATCTTCAACAGCACTTAATCTTCCCGGGTCGTTCTATTGAGGTCCAAGGCGTTCCAAAGCCTGGAGGATACAGGCCATGCTTCCCCGCCTGTTGGGTTTAACGTGATCACCCATAACTGCTTCTCCTCCTGATGCCCCCACCCACCCAGTCTGTTTGGAGCGCTGCCCAGGGAGACCAAACCGTAAATATTGGTTAGGCGCCTAATGTCGGCCTGTTTTCACCGAGTGACGTGATAATCCATCTCAGGCTGCCGCAGTTCCTCCTTTCATGCTCGTGTGGAGAGACATGGCCTCTTTCATGATAAACTTACAGTCTCGGGCAAGATCATACCCACATAACCTTGACACAGAACACCGGCCTCGGACCCCTCAGCTTCAGCAGACATCTGACTTGGCTCCGGGGCTCCACGCAAAACTCTATGTCACAAAAGCCTTAACGTTGGAGTTACACTGGGAGTTTGTCATAGATTTGGGGTCCATGTCGTGGCCAGTAAATCTCCAACTGCACTGCACTGTATAGCAACAGCATCTACAAATTGAAAAGTACCAGTGACATTTGTTAGTTTAGTTGCTATGAGGAAGGGGTTAGTGTGTGGTTAGCATGATGGGACTGGCACTGCTGTCGAGTACTATTCAGTAACACAGATTCAAGCATCCTCACCCTGGCATGAATTTATACGCATTTACAATGCATCACACCTGGCCTGCACTGGATGTAATTTTGCTTAAAATTCAGGCTGTTTTCAGGAAAATGGCAGCTGGCAGACAGGGAAATGAGATCAAGATCAGTGGGATGCAGATTTTAGTTCTGGTAGGTGAGCAGCTCTCATTACAGGAACAAGCTGATGGTGCGGGATGGATTCAACTCTCACCTGGACGTACGGGGCTTACGACCTGGCATTAAACTGCACTCTAAGCGAGGGTGGAAAACAAAGAAAAGCCGCAGAGAGAGAGAGAGAAAGTGGGGATACGCTTCACCTTTGAAAAAAACAGGAAGTCCCAAAACAGGAAGCAGGGTAACGGAAAGCGAGGCTCCGCCGAATTGTGAAAATCCACTTTGCCTTTCAAATAAGCATCACAGGAACTAATTTCGTTTGCGCCGGATTTTCCAGCGCCGCCCGCATGTAGGCCGCAATAACAGGCACGGCGTAACCTAGGGACTGCATGTGGTTTATGGGGACTCCCCTGTGTGGGAGGAGCCTGAGGGATGAGGGGACCTCAGCAATATGTGTGTGGCCCACATTAGGCCTCAGTTTAAAGTCACAAAACCGTGGCCCCAGGTGTCTGCAAGCCCAGAATATCTGATAAACGCCACCTTGCCCTCGTTTAAAATGCTCCAATATGAAAGAAAAACCTCCGGGAACGGCAAGTGTGGCAAGGACACTGACCATAATTTATTGCCGGTCCGCTAAAAAGTTAAACACCGTCTGCAGGTCCATTTATTAGACAAAAGCGATCTTTATCTGACCGGTCAAACACAGGGCAGCAGACCCCGCATCACACTACGAAACAATCAAGTGTCAAACGGCAGAACCGATCTCGGACAAAAGAAAAAACATATTTGCTGTGATGATCTTTGGTCGGAAAGTGCAACAGGCTGATAGGAACTACAGACCCGCTTTGGGGGGGCCTGATGATGGGGTAGCAGAGAATTAAATTAAGGATTAAATTAAGGGTAGGATTAAAATTGAGCAGAGCCCTGTCCTTGCAGTCCTGAACAGTCCCACTGTTGTACAGCAGAACCTAGAGGGTTGTGTGGCTTCTGGAGGCTGACAGTCTGTGATGCTCTGTAGGCTGCGGAAACAAACAGGTGGCAACGGCTTTGCTCTACCTGGAGGTGAACGTCTTCTTCTTAATCTGAGAGGACAAATCCATGCTATGCGACATCTGGCGCGCCTCTTCCTCCCGGCATCGAAACGTCACCGTTTTGGTTGCCATGGTGAAGCCCGGACCGTTAGACCTCTTGGTCCGCACCTGGGGAACGGAACGTCCTGAGTTATTCCGCGGCGATAAGTCTCGTCGAGCGGCGGAAGGCCGCGCTTGCTGGGGCGCGCGGGACCCCGCGTAGCAGCATCTGCGTCCTGGCCACACTGTCCCCGGTCCAGGGCCACCCTCAGATTTACAGATTGCCAAACAGAAGCAAAAATCTCCACCTGCTACACATGCAGCTGCCCAGAGTAAAGTCAGCCTGGATCAGTTAGGAACTGGCGCTTGGCCGATTCCAGTCACACTCAGAGGGTATCCATATGCAAACATGACACATGGTTCATACAAGGCTTTCAAGCATTTTTCATTTCAGTTATAAATGGCAACACGTGTTTTGACATGTTCACTGCAAGTCAGTATTTTTTCTTGTGTGATTATGGCCACATTCATTCTAAAAACACACGTCACAGGTAAGACACTCAAGATGTAGGCCTTTAGGAAAAACATTATACTTGTACATCAATTTAGCATTTTATGTCATGTAAAAGCATATGGCTTTAGTGGGAAATACCTGTTTATAGCTTGTCGTTTCAATGTAGATAATCGCTTTTATTGATTTTTATGAAAGACATGTATGATCTTTCCACATTCAGTCGGTTTAATTGGACATGAGAGAATTCGTGCTATTTTCTCAGAGCACAAAATGAATCAGCATTCCGATCCTTTTCAGACTCGTTCTAGTTGTGTGGAACCGCCGCTCATGATTCAATGGAAGAATTACGCATAAATACTAAAACTGAGAAATCGTTCATTTAATGCACATTGTACATGAATGCAGGGCTTATATGTTTGAGGGTACAATAATTGAATGTTTTTTACATCAAAGATATTCTTATATGTCTAATGGAACATCGAGTTAATTTCCATCCATCCATCCATTTACTTCCGCTTATCCGAGGTCGGGTCGCGGGGGCCGCAGCCTCAGCAGGGAAACCCAGACTTTCCTCTCAAGTTCATTTGTATTGTACGTTTACTTTGAGTGTCATATAAAGACCCTATATGACTTGGGTAAAACACGAGTGACATGTTCTTTTTTAAAAATCTTTCCCACGTGGGTTTTTGTGTCGAGGAAGAGAAGAATCTGTGGTTAGCCCGTGTCCCACTCGCTATGTCGTCTCCGAACCATTAGCCTTATGACCAGGCAGCGAATTACCAGGGGACATTTGCTCAGATCCAGCAAATGAAGACCACTGGGAAGATCACTGGGAAGCTCTACAGTGCAGTAGGGCTGGTCTATTCTAGATCTTTTAATGTAGTGAGTGGCTGTCATACAAAACAGCGCTGACCTTCCCGTGATAACGGAATGCTGACTGGCCTGCAGTCTTTGCATTGCAGTGATGTTGTTCTCTAACAAACAAAAGAAGGTCCATCTGTACCATAAAACCCCACTGTCGGTCCACATGACTCCTCAGCACCAGGGGGCGGCATGACAGTGCGACCCTTCCCACCCCCTACCTAAAAGATAAAGTGTCGAAGTGCGCCAAGGGACTGAAGCGAGCGGGCAAAATTTATGGAGCGAATCGCAGAAACAGACCTTCCCGGAGCCCCACGCCACAAGCGGGCACCGTGCCACCCCTAAAAATAAGCAGTGCTCTGGCCTGTGAAGGACGTGGGGGGGGGGGGGGGGGGGGGGCGTCACGCC
>JAABNY020000013.1:342006-365170 GCA_015164015.2 Brevimyrus niger
GGTGGGTGGTTATTTTCTGTCCACAGCTGTCCCCAAGACAGCAGTGACCTTGGGGGAGGCAGACAATGAAGCGGGGGTTGCTAGGCCATGTCTCCTCTTATGTATCCCCCCCCCCCCACCCCCTCACACACAGACACAGAGGCTAAGAATAATGCAGTCCAGTCTATCCCCTGGTGGGTCTTTTTTACATTATTGTACTGTACCAACCACAGGGCAGTCCCCTCTGGTTACTATCCCCCAGAAAGCATGCACAGGTTCCTTCATTGCTGCTCCTGGGACTGCTGAAGACCTTCCGTGGGGGGCAGTCACCAGATAACGCGCTTCTTAAAGACTGAAGAGATACCAGGGACTTGGGTGGGGCAGGACACAGAGGAGGAAATTTACCATCAATTCTAGGATTTTTATAAGGTGGGGAGCACAGGAGGGGCTATGATTCATACACAGGTGCCCACTGTATCATTTGCCAATGATATGATTTGAACTGGTGAGTGATGGGGAGGGGGCACTGTGAGAGCCAATCAGCTTTCAGCTGGGGCTAGGCCCCCCGTGGCCCCAACCCCTTAAACAATCCTGCCTGAAAAATCGTTTTTTTTTTTCTGCTAGAAAGATGGAAAATGAGCAGCCAGAGATAAGACTGGGAGGGGCTGTCATGGCAGCCCTGGCCAGGCTGGTCAGCTGACTCTCCCCCTCCACCCACACTGGAAACACTGGTGCCGTGGCAGAGTGCTGTTTCCTTCATTTCCCAATAAACATATCCCAAGGCAAAGTAGAAAAAAAAAACATATCAACTAACATTTAGAAAAGATGAAAATATCTCTCCTCACATGGCAAGAGGTGCTTGGATGTCCCAAAGCTAAGATAAACTGAGTGGGAGCACATGTGTTTATTTCTGAACCTTATAACCAGTGTTCTAAGCCTGGGTTCTGGTATCGTTTGCCCCAGAACAAAGACCCAGACCCTGACACTCAAACCCCAACCCAGCTGAACCCGCCCTTCACACATCACGATTCCCTTTCTGTCACTGCTGAGTTCGCATCCCCAAATCATGCTGCTGGGACAAAATGGGTCGATCTCTACCCCCCCCCCCCCTTCTTAAAATGAACCAAAGGAGCTAACTGTGTCATGATCAGAGCAACTCACAGGACTAGAAGATGACTCATCTCTCCACATTCTTCTCACCAGCTCCGGCAGATTTTTCCTACCTGCTGAAAACAACATCAGGACGTCACTTTAACTCCATGCAGGCCTCCCTGCTTCCTTGGAAGTCGCTCCCAACACAGATGTAGGTGTAACATCCCTTACAGGATCATTTGTTCTAATGAAAAGCCTCAACAGGCTCCTTTTATCTTAGGCTGGTTTAGTTCTGCCTGTCAAATACAGCATTACAAATCACCATCAGACTCAAAAGTGGTCGTTTGTTCAGTTCTTTAATTGCATGGCGTTGCAATAATCATCACATACATTTATTACCTACCCACACAAAGTTATAATACTAAATCGTCAATGCACTTAAGCAGAGTTAAGAATGCAAGTGTATACAAGTGTGTTGGGTCTTTATTTGAATTCGATTGTTGCTTTTGACTCTATCACTGAGGGTGTTGTACGAATGGGAGGTATAACGGGTTGATGTCCTCAGGTACCGTATGCTGACGTGAGGCCTTGGGGAACAGTGTAGACAGCGAATATGGATCATAGACCCTTTGTAAGGTAAGCATCACAGATCCCCAAAAAGGGTAGGGGGCACCGGGGAGAGTTCTGCCTATGTTCAAGGCGGACTTAGGGATCAGAGCACAAGTTCATACGCAAAGAAAAATGTAAATCATGCAGGAAATCCGCGCAGTGGGTTAATATGGCTCTTAATCTTAAAAGGAGCGGGTGAGGATAATGAAAGGACACCTCCCGCTGAGATAAGGGTGACGGCACAGAGGGAAATGGCAGAAACTGATATGGCTTCTCCCTTCCCTGTTGAAGGTGCGATCGTAGCCTCTGCTGACGGCTTCCTGCTTCCATCTTGCAGGAGGGCCACGCAGAAAGCGGGATCCGCGGATGCAGCCTTTCGGTCACGCAGCCTTTGAGAGCAGCTCTCTAAGGAAAAAACGCATTTTAATCACTTCCTTATATCGCTTGATCTACAGCTGGGTCAACGTTCTCTTTAAGTGTGGATATGCCCAGGCTTGCAATATATGTTCTCTAAAACGTTCATATAATCTTAGTCAGGCCTTGCGAATTTGTACATTGAGTAATATCTAAAACGAATCTGAACGGATGCCAGTGTGCTTGATCACAGTTTCCTCAGAATCCATCCAGCCAGAACAACAATGGGATTGACGCCATGCTTTCATTCCTGCTTTCAGTGGAACAGGTGATGGACTGGAAAGACCAGTACATCAGAGAAGCTGTCGTGCCCACCTCCAGCAGCCCGTAACTGCAGCTGACTCCACTAATCAGGACTAATCAGCAGTGCTCCCTACTTAGGCCTCGCACCGAGGGCAGCGCAGACGCTTTAACCCTTTGTTCTTCCCACAGTTATGTTCCATCCATCTGACCCTTCACGAACTTCGCATGTCTCCTGCCTGGCCTCCTCCCATTGCGCCCACCCCCCCCCCCCCCCCGTGAAGCTCCCTGCGGATCCCCCTTCTTCATTCATCCGCATCTCCTTACTAACCCCCCCCGGCTCCTCGACCCTCGGCTCCTCCTCCCTTAACGGCTACGGCTTTGGATCTCCTCTCGGCTTTTGGTGTTCCGCCTGTACGGCTTCTGACCCTTGCCTGTTTTGCCCCGAATAAACCCGGTTGCCTGGAACTCCTTGTGGTCTTGACTGGAAGAACAGAAGGGGTCTCTTGTCAGCGCGGCGAGCCGAGCCATGAGATGCGGGGGCTGGGAGTGGAAGCTTCCCCTGGAGGGACTTTTTCGAGGCTGATGGGGGGCCTGGCTCTAATGGGACTGACAGCGTATAACCAATGCAAAGACAAAATGAAAAAAAGGAGGGAAACGTGGACGCAGAAAGGCATGGGCGTGCTGGGTCAGGATGTCAGTGTGCATCACTAGAGATCACTAGAGCTGTGAAAAAGGAGGGAGAAACACACAGCAGGAAACGAGGAATGGGTGTATCCAACTAACGGCCCAAAAGAAGGTCATGTGACTTCTGAGATGGGCACACCCCCTTTTCCACAAAAAAAAAAAACCTGGGGATCTTTGTGTGTTACAGAGGGCGTTTGATCTTGTCTGAGAGGCAGCTGGATGCATGTAGCGTGTTTTATCTCCATGGCTTCTACTCTTTCCCTTTCACCCCATGTGCATCTCCTTCCAAACTGTCCTGTTCAGGTACTCTAGCCCATAGATGCGCTGAGGCCTCAGGTTCTGCTTTTCGTGCTAGCCTATCGTTCCTGTTCCTTACCTCAGGTGTCATTTTACCAGATGAGTCCGTGAGAAGTAAATGTCCCGTGTTAATAATAACATTCAACCTTCATCCCCTCATCGTCCCTGCCGTCATTTCTGCTCCTCTCCTGCATGCGGTGTTTCTCGCATATGGAGAACTGGTTCACCGGCAGGATTTCAAAGGCACTCTGTGGAGGTCTCTGAAGCTCTCTTGACGGCGAGTCGGAGAGTCAGAGATAGCGCTCGACACTCGGTCTCAGAAACGTAACCCTGCCCGTTGACGAAGACAAAACGCAGGCTTGCCCTTCACACGGGCGATTGTCGGCCTGACTGCTGGTGGCTTATTATGAGGCACTAGCGGGACCTTCAGAGAAATGTCCCTGGATGTAAATTAAACAAATGTTAAGAAGCCTATTTAAACAACATTAAATAAAAAGCTCCTTCTGACTAAGTTAGAAATAAAGCATCCATCTGGAACAGAGGGGGATGTACTCTGGGTGATAGAGATTAACCCTCAGAGAGGGTTAGAGATTAACCCTCGTGTGGGAAAGGGAACACCTTCCCCATTTGGGCCCTGGGCTGATTTCCCTGAATGGGAATGTGGTGGAAGTCATCTCCCAGGGCAGGGAAAGGCAGGCAGGGGGATGTGCAGGAAAGGGACAAAGATTTAAAATTCCAATGAAGTCTCATGTCTGAAGCCTACAGCTATACCGCAAGAATATAGAGATTCTCCTTATTAACTAGCAATTAAATCCACTCCATTAGTGCACCTAATGTATTTCTCTTTTTAATTCTCCAGAAAACGGCTTGTGGAAGCTCCTTCTGACAGCAGCGATGAAAAAAAACAAAAAAAAAAACATGCAGCTCGAAAGTTGTAATTAGAGGTCTTACAATTGATTACGATTGAGTGATTTAGCTGCCGAACCCCATTAATCTCACAAAGGCAGACAACAAATGTGCAGAACCATGCTTTTGATATTGGCACGCTGAAGCTTGCTTTTTCTCCCCTCCAGTCCACCCGCCGCTTCGGCACAGCGTAACCTAGCAACCGGTTGCCGCGTGCGTGCTCAAGCTCTCCCGCATTCGACCGTCCGGTCGCTCGCTCGCTCCCGCCCGCTCTGTCCGTCCAGCCGCGGACTATTTTTGGCGAGCGGGCTTGCGAACTCACAAAGCAGCCCGGGGCAAGGGGAGGGGGTGCATTAGCAGGTGCTGCGGGTCAGAGGTCATATCGTTTACCTGAGATGTCTGTCCGCCATTGTCGAGGTGAACCGGGAAGCGTGCAGAATTAATTTACATTTCTTTTATTTGGCAGTGGCTTTCATCCAGAAAGGTAGTCCCAGAAATGACAGGGGGGTTAAGAGCCTCGCTCAGCGGCCCAAGATTAAATGACTCCAGCTGACACCAGGACTGAAACCAACGACTCTTAGATCACTAGCATGCTCTGCTAGATGAGAAGGGAAAGACACACAGTGGCCAGAACGCCACCATAAGAGGCGGACTGCTGTTTACATTATGGGCAAAATATATGTGTACATCTGAAGTAGGGCAGTAGGTGGGGTACAATTGGAGGGTGTTCAGATCCTGGAGGTTCTGGGCGATATATCACTCTGAAGAGAGTGCTTGGCTCCGGATTCACAAAACCCATTTGCTGACATACGAACATGTTAGGGAATGTTAGGGAACTTCTCGGTAGGCCTGAGACCCTCAACTTCCCTACAGAGCACACGGGCACACATGAGCGCCCTGATTCTGGCACGACCGGTCTGAATGCCTGTGGAGCCAGACAAACCGAATGCATAATGATGCAAGTGACTGGTGCGGTTTGCCAGAGATCTTTATTGCATCATGGTTACCAGAAGCAAGAGTCTCTTATCTCATCGGGTGCTGTGCGGGACTCGTACGTCGAGTTACTCACACGGGGCCACGCGTAAACGAAAAACACAAACATAGAGTGTACAAACCAGATGGAAACAGGAATGTCTTTAAGGATCACGTCTGCCACCAGCAAGCAACGCAGAGCCATGCTGCGTGGTTAAAAAATGCGCGAGCCCGGCCAGGAACCCGACGCACTCCCTCTGCTGCCCCAGCGTTATGGATGCTTGGGTTCATTCATATGCGCGCCGTGCATTTCACAGACTGTGGCCTTGGCGAGTAGCGGAGGTGAGGGTTGCAGAAAAGCCTCGCGGGAGTTGGTGGCGGCTGCATCGTCGTCAGTCCTCCCGAATCCGTCGTACGGACCGTTTCCATCCGCTAGGAATGTGGTAGAGCGACTCCTGGGCGAGAAGGTCAGCCCTCGATTTTCACCTCCCACCTTTCGAGGAAGGTCCCGACCCCCCCTTCCTCGGGCCAAGGCTGAGAGTCCGCTGCCCCCCAGTGCGGGGTCTCCCCTGAGGCTGTGGCTAGGGGGGGTGCACCTGGGATCCAGTTCTGCATGTAGCTGGAGGGGCAATTTGCCGTAGTCTGAGGTAGAATCAAAGTTAGGGAGTTTGACATGGTGTCCGGGGTTTGGTGAGGATTAGGGGGGCTGAGGGGTGACCTACAGAACATGGGATTAGCCTGGGAGGGCAGGTATGTCCTAACAACATGGTCCTCCGTCGGCATGGAGACCTGCCTCCCCTCATCCTCCTGTATGACCAAGCAGGACGGCATGGGGCCCCCGTCTCCGCACGGGCATGTGGCTGAGTCCAGTTCTCCTGGAGGAATCTCCGGCGTCAAGAGGGCAAACAGCTCGGGGAGCTGAAGCAGCCCATCGGGGCCCTTTCGGGTGAGCAGCACCAAGGGACCCGGCTCGGGATCCAGCATCAGTGGCCCCCCAACAGGGTTGAAGCGGGCGGGCCTGGTGGGCGTTGCAGTCGTCTGCAAGTGGCCCCCTCTTGCCTCTTTGTCGGGCTGTTGGAACCACTCGATTTTATTGTCGTCATACTGCACCCCCGCCACGAGGCTGTAGTGTGTGGAGCACTGGTCACTGTCCGTGCTGCTCTGCAGCAGTCCCTGCTGGTTGGCATAGGAATGGCAGGGAAGAGCTGCATTATTGCAGGGCTGCAGGGGGCGGCACTCCTCCCGAGCCACGAATCCCTTCGCCTGCAGGCCGTGGGGGTCGATGGAGATGTGTGGGGTGACGGTGCAGAACTCAAGTCTGCTGATATAAACGTTCTCCTTGGAATAGTGCTGGCATGACTGCTGGGGCTTGTTTCTCGTCAGCGTCTGTAACAAAAGGCACGAGTTAAGGAGCAGGACATCCGCTAAAACATCAGGCGCTTGGATCATCCTCAGTCACACTGTGTAAATATTGACATGCGTTAAGCCCATTTCCTTAATAAAAGCATTAATGAGAACATTAAATGAGATTAATATGCAAACGAGAGGGATTAAGATGAGCTAATTCCTGGTTTCTAATATTTTCTTGCGCCCGCTCCTTTGTAAATACCACAGAGGATGTAAGCGACGGAGATTTAGATAACTGATGGCGAGCTTTCAAATCCACTCCATCGCTTCATTAAGTCAAACATGCGCTGAATGCAGGACTGCGATATCATTAATGAAGCCCCGTTCGGCTAATCAAAGCCGAGGCCGCTCTCCACGAGGAGGCCTGCCTCAGAGAATCACGTCCTCCTTTGAAACGTGAGACTGTGAAGGTGATAAGGACAGAGCTGGGCAGGGGGGGGGGGGGAAGCTCCTTTGCAGACAGGCAGTCTCTCACCAGAGAATAGGGGACCTGGCTTTTCCTGCTGACGTACAGCCAGACGGTAGTGGTGAGCAAGGCCGTGATCAGCAGGGCCCCTACCACGGCGGATGTGACAAACAGAGATTTTAAAGGCATCGGTCCTGGTGGGAGAAGGGGGGAAGACGAAAAGATGAATGTTACGGGTTGGTGTGTTGACCATCCGTGCCGCACCTGCACGGGTCTTGTGCAAGCGGCCGCATGTTTGCTTTGCAAGGTACACCGAGAGTCAACAATGAAGCTGGGTCACTGTCAAGCCCGTCAGGGACGAAGCCGAAACATCCTCTGGCAATGAAGCTCGCACCCGTGGAGCAGGAGAACAAGGTCGAGTTATCTCATGCTGGACGGAATGCCTTTCGCTTGGACGTGATCAGGCAAAGCGCCGTGCGCAGCGCTGAAGGAAGAGGTTCTAGATTCAACACGGATCTGACACGTTATGTTCAGATTTACGGAACTCGTATTGCGCATTCAGCTGTGACCGTGATGCCTGCCCCAGTTGCTTAAACAATTGTTTTATAATATTTACATTTTATTTAACTATTTCACAAATGTAATTTTTTTTTTTTCATTCCAAGGAGAAGTTTCTCTTTCTATGAGAGAATCATTCTCGAGATATATTTCCTCATAGTGCTGTTCAATAGCTGTAGGCAGTGTTGGAAAATTTTGATCTTGCTCTTTTGTTATTAAACTTTCACAGGATATTCTACAACTTGCGCCTGCATTGTCGCATTAAATGCACCCGGCACAGGCTTCATGCAGGACCCGCAGTACCTGTCTGGGTTTTCACGTTGAAGACAGCGGGGTCGCTGGATCTCTTTTTCTTGTTGTATTCCACCGTGTAGGTGGCCAGGCCACAGTACTCTGTGTCGGCTTTCAGGCCTTGCACCGTCACTTCCCTGCCGTCTGAAGTCTTTGGTACGATCAGATGGTACAGTACAAAGCTGAGGTTTATGTACATTCCCATATTGCATTGAAATATGCCAAGTAAATAATGTTAAGGGTAAACCTAAGCTGTATTATATGGATAATATGGTCAGGGGGCATACTTACATTGGTGTGGAGATGTTTCTGCGGGTCTAAGATTTTGTGACACGGCAACTGCACAGAACAAAATAAATCATGTTTGGCTTCTTTTAAGTAAACGCAACGAGGTACCCTTGAATGCCTCCCCCCAGAGTATTGCCACCACCAATCTAGCACAATAGTTACAACGGAGCCTGGAAGAAATTGTAGATAATAGTGGCAATAATCTGATAATCCAGCGGAGTGCCAAATGTTATGATTACTCGGCATATCAATGACTCATGGTAATGTCTATGGGAACCTGCGATCTGTCCTCACTTTTGGTCCCTCCCAGCTCACAATACATTTGTGCCAAGCATTTGGTGTTCTTCAGTCTTTGAATCATTCTTGATTTTTTTTTTAGAGCAGGTGCACTGAGACCTGGGAGGGAACCAGTGTGGACTGTCTTGGGGTCCCTGAGGGCAGGGTGGAGAAACACTGTTGGGGATCACAGTGACCTTCTCACCAGTACCAAGGCTTTTTAATAGAATCTGTTCAACAAGGGGTGTGAGTCATCATATAGTTGATACTGGAAGTCTATAGTGGAATACTCACACAATAAGGCACACTTTGACTCCTACTCTGACTCCCACATTAAGGCATACGCTGACTCCCAAACTAAGACAGACTTTGACTCTTGGTCTGACTTAAGGCACAATTTCACTCCTAATGTGACGCTCACATGAAGACACACTTTGACTCCCTCTTGGTTGGTACCTGTTCGGCCGGGGTCAGCTTGACAGTATAAGAGATTATGACTTCTTCATGTTCCCTCTGCAGCTCCTCCAGTGAGGCTCTGTTGTCTGGACCCACTGGAAGCTTCAAGGTCAAGGTCACTGATTTCACCACAGGGGAGACGGACACCTCGGGACTCCCCAGGACGGCTGCAGAGGTACGGAAGTCAAAGCCAAAGACAAATGAAACTAAGGAATGATTTATCTTTCGCTGAATGCTGGATAAAGACTGAAATGGGTTGAGATTGAAAATACAGTTAGGGTTAGGGTTAGGAATCAAACCTAACCCTAACCCTAACCCTAACCTTTACTTAACTTAAAAATGTCTGCTTCTGTGGTAAGCTGAATAACCCCCGCCCCTCCAACATGACATTTATGTTAAGACTAATTCGCAGGAAGGAGTCTGATGTGGCATTCTTACTGTCTCTTATAGGACAGAAACGGGCGGAGAGCACTGGCTTGCCCCCATTGGCTGCGACTCTCCCGTGGTACAGCTCCGTGATGTCGGTCGTCTCAGCCGTCAGGTCACACAACAGCACTGTGATGTTCTGACATTCCAGCTTCTCCTTCCACTCATCACCGTAGCTGCAGAACGACAGAGGAGTCGCAAGCAGTTCCATGTTACTGAAGCTGAATTCCGGGCAGCATATACCCCGTGTTAGAATCCTGAGATGGCCAGTACTTACAGAACCTTAGAGCGTAGCTATGTCCCTCAAAAGTGGCAGGACTGCACAAAACACTTCCTGCTGTGTTCTTAACATAGGCAGGTAATTAGTTGTCCGCTGTTTAACAGTTCTGATTCTGCAGTATTCCCGTCCGTACAGAGGACTGTGGCGGGGTCTCCCTATCTCTGAGCTCTGATTCCCCGGGGAGATCAGACACATGACGGACACGATTAACGGATCGCAGAGGTCCGGTCCTGGCCGGGTGCAACGCTCACTGTCACAGCTAATATTCACCGCCACCGTCCCGTGCGTCGAGAATGACAAAAACCACGCCACGCGTGACCATCAACGGGCAGAGCCGTGACATCGATCGCACACTCGTGAATGAAGCGTGTCGTGGGGCACCGTAAGCTGGTGGAAGAAGCGAGGCAAGGATGATATTTCATGTGTGGTTGACAAGCCGTGCGAAGTGAACCGGCAAGCTGGCTGGAGGGATGGCATTGTGATCCCACAGCCGCTCACGGATCCGACAAAACGCCTTTATCCTCTGGCCAAGGAGCGATAGCGTGGGCATGGAAAACAAACAAACGGATGAATGGACGGCAGAAAGAATCACAGAGGCAGCTTTTGACGGAAACAGACCTTGCGCTCAGCGTCGCAGCGAATCGCGATCCGGCGAAAGACAAGGACCATCCCTGCGGGGCCGGGCTGGTTAAAATCCCGGTGGCTATTCAAGCATGTGAGATAACGGAAGTTGAGGGTCTCGCGGTGCTGATGAGAGTGCAGATGGGGTCACGCGTAACGGCCGGGTCGGACTTCAGGCTCAAAGCAGCGTACAGCCGCCCAGGCTGCATGGTAACAAAATGCAAATGGTGCAGCAACGCAGCGCTAATCGTTTCAATGAGGACCTGAATTACCCTGGACGTGAAAATCCTTCCGATCACTTTAAATGGACTACATTACCGTTTTGACCCCCAGGCGCAAAAGATTTTGGAGAATCCATTAAAGTTCGGACGGGATCAATTCATGACAAGTGAGCAAGAAATAAAATGTTTAAAGGGAAGGAAGGATGCTTATTTCAAATGTGCCTCGTGTAGTTGTGACTCAGTGTGCTGTTATTGTATTTCGTTTCTCGCCTCTCAGTCTTTGGTGTTACCCCCCCACCCCCACGTGTGTCTGAGTTTCTATGTTCTCTCTGTGGCATCCTGTTTCCGCCCGCAGTACAGAAACATGCGATTAGGTGGTGTCTCTGAATCGTCCTTGGCGTGTGTGAGTGTGACTGACCCATGCCAGGGGTGTTCCCCGCCTCCTGCTCCAAGGCTGCTGGCTCTCAGAGACCCTCTACTGGATCAGCTTTTATTTCAGATGGATCAGCCCTGAGCTAAAGTAGAATATGTTTGACTGATTTGGTCCTTTCAATTGCTTTTAATTAGAAATATGCCCCAAAAACCTTGAACTCAGCAAAAAGCTGAGATAAACAGCCAACTCACCCCTCTCACAATTAAAAAAAAAAAAATGAGACATGAAGCTAAATTTGGTGATGTCATCCTGGCACATCTAAATAGAAATCTACTTGTTTCCATGGACACAGCTACTCTGAAGCCAAAAGCCTTTTTCTTGTGTGACTTAATAAGGGATGTACCTTACTAAATAATGACACACATAAATACCCAATCAGCCAGGTTCAGAGCCCCCTGCTGGTCTAACTGTGCCTTTTCTAGATCCACACCAGTTCCTGCTAAGACCCCAAGGTGCAGCAGTCTGTGGAGAGGAAGGCATTTTGTTGCTTGCAGTCCCTGCAGATGGCTGTGTCTCTGAGGTAGATGTGTTTTCTACTTGGTTATGACATATTACCACATTACCTCAACAAATGGTTAAAAAAAAAAAACAACCGATATCTATCATGCCAGCGCATATGAGTATGATGGAGTCTTATACAAGCACTGAAAGACTTTGAAATTGTCTGTGCCTCAACAAAACCCAAATGGTATGAGCCCTCCCCCCCTTATTTCCAAAAAAGTAGAAAGAGTTAAACTGCTGTGGGGCGATCTTTGATGTAACATGTCAAGCCTTAGCCTCTGACATATCACACAAGAAATGATAAGCAGAATTAGCCCCATTCCATTAGCACCTCAGTCTGAGGCTTTGCCTTTACCCCCCCCAGCTCAAGATAATTAATAATACAGCTGTCTTTTTTGAAAAGGCTTCTCAGAGACATTTTATTACCCTTTACTCTACGGTGGGGATGACTGATGGTGAAGCAAACTGCCGCATGCAATGCCCTCGACTGGACAACAGCCTTTGTGAGGTCACAGCTCATCACTGGATTTTATTCATTTATTTATTACATTTGGGCTCCTCCAATGAGCAGAAGGCTCTGGCAACACTTTACAACAATGCGGCACAACTGCTTAGTAATATCTCAGTTACTACTGAAATAAAAATCAAGAACAAATCGTGAACAAATGTAGCTGCCGCTTGATAAAAGATGCATCACCATTCATTGATCACGGACAAATATGGGATCACTATTTAACTTGTGTTACTCATTACTTGCTCCTTCAGTACTTCCTAAGTAGTTCACAAAGATTTACAGGAATACAGTAACAGATATAGTAGCTGCTAGGGATGAAAGACGCATCATTATTCATTCATGATGAACTTACATGAGAGTATAACTTGTGTTTTTCATGACTTGATCGTTCAGTAGTTCCATCAGTAATTCACAAAGGGTTATATAATTAACACATATAGTAGCAAATGTAACAACTGCTCAAGACCAAACATGCATCACGATTCATTATTGATGAATTGATATGTGATCAGTATGTGACTAAGACTTAGTTTGTGATTAATTAACGCCAAAGTAATACCCTAATACCATATTATTTGTGCCCCAATAAGTAAAGTGTTACAAAGGCGATGACATAATAGCGTCCGGCGACGCGGGATCCTGAAGAGGAAACCCCACAGTATGCCGGTCACGGTATCCCGCATCGGGGGTCCAGCCTGGCAGAGCCGCGGTGGCTAAACGGAAGTATCTAGAGAATCTGGTGATAATGTCATGGTTGTGGGCTGGTTGGGAATCAATGATGTAGCCGAGGTACAGGTGCTCAGCTGAAAATGCAAATCAACCTGGACCATGTGGTAAATTTTATCATTAGCCCCCCCCCCCACCTCCACAACGTGGGTCTGGAGTGTGACCCTAACCAGCCCAGGGGCTCGAGTTCCTGCCCCCCGGCAAGAGGCCTGGGATCTTAGCTGATGTGGTGTTTCTCTGGCTGCCAGGAGGGATCTCATTCAAAACCATGGACAAGTCCAACTTCCGAGAGCAGGTGTCATTGTGCGCATGGGCAAAAACAGCAATTGAAAGGTAACTGTATGAATTAAATGGAAAAACATTGTTGTTTGAGTAATTCCCATGAGGAAAGAGTCGTCCGCTGGCCGCTACTCACATATTGTACTGAACGCTGTAGAGGATGGGTTCATCAGTACTGTTTGACTGGTTCCAGCGAAGGACGTTGCGGAAGTTTCTGGACTCAAAGTACGGGTTTCCAAACTGGAGCACTTGTGCAATCGAACAACCTGAAGAGGAGCCAGATGGAGCCGGGTGAGTGGATTATGTCATTGCCATGGGCAACGGGAAGAGGGTCTGTCAGTTCTGATGTTTCAGCAGAAAAACTGAATTTAGTAGGACAGGAAGACTGAAGCAGACCCTGCACAGTTGGAAGAGTGCTTCCCTTCGGAAGAATAGGCACTCTTAGGCCTAACAAGTCCCTATATCCCCAGCTGCTTCAGTGGAAGAATCGGTCCTATCGACTGGCACTGGGAGTTTGGCATCTTAGAGTGGACCAGGGGTCTAAATGTAGCCCATCTGAGATTAGCCCATCTCTCCACACCAAACTCACACGGCATTGTTTTCTTTCAAAATATCAAATGTCCAATAGCAAAGTCAGTCATGCCATTATGTCCTTAGGTAGTCACCAGAATACATACCTACATACATCATATACATAAATATATATATGAAGCAATACTGAGAATGCAAAGTCTGTGGAAGCTTATTAAACACCATAGATTATTCCACACCACTAAAAAACACTTTTTTAAGGACTAATGAAAAGTCTGACAGTATAGTCGTATTTCATGCTGTCCAGTAAAGATTATATTTCCAATGGAGCCTTCACATTAAAGTGAAAAATATTAGGGCTCAGTCCTTTTAACAATTCACTAATTAACTTGCCTGCCCACCTCCCCCCCCCCAAGCCTCTTTAGCTTTAAAGCCCTGACAGCGACCAGCAGAGAGAGAGCCTGAAGGCACTCACCAACACAGCAGAGGACCAGAATGGTGGATCTTGAAGACCACATGGCCGGCAGATGAGAGGAGCAATATCCTTTAAGAAAGCCAGTCTCCCGAAAACCAAGACTCACATCTGGCCATTGAAAACCAAAGTGAAGCAGCTGACAAGGAGGAGACCGGCCTACATGTCACTTCTCTGCTTGGTCCGAGCCAGTTTGGAATTATGTCTCACCTGAATCACACGCCGTATCGCAAAGTGCCTTATACAGGTGCGCAGAGGCGGACTTTGGAACTATAGTTGTTCCTGATTTTTTTTTTTCTCACCCCTCCCAACTTCCCCTCCCTCCCGTTCTCACACTCACGTCCTCCAAACCGCGGCCGTTTCTCGTCTTTCAGGTTTTCACAGAACTGTCTGCGTGCCTTTCTTTGCAGTCATCGAGGCAGTGACAGTGAGAGAGAGAGAGAGAGAGAGAGAGAGAGAGAGAGAGAGAGAGACGTTCCATTTGTAAGGAAGCCACACACTCACGGAACCTCAGTGGCACTCAAAGCGGCCGCTTAGGAAAGCACCCGCCACGTGCCATGAACCGCGCTGGGCGTTAGCTTAGCGGCTGGTCAGCTTCTGTCAGACTGCTACTTTTGTACGGTAGTCATCATCAGGAATGATGACATGAGATTGAAATGTTCATTAGGTGGATCTTCGGGATATAAATTTTGCTGTTTATTCAAAAAAGGATGATTCAATCAGGACCGAAGTTTCTCCTTCACGTCAGACTAGTGTGTGTCTGTCTCTTGGTTCCTGACTGACTTCACGGCATTCTGCCATGTGGTGTCTCCCCGGCCTACCATGACTTGACTCTGGTGTCCTCTCCTCCGCTCATCCTGCCGTCAGAAGCAACACATTCACCTGCCGTCCCTGACATCAGCATCCATAACTCCACTGGACCTTACGCTGTTAATCCGGCCTCCTCTGCCACGTATAATTGCAATTAAAACCC
Organism: Brevimyrus niger; assembly: GCA_015164015.2. Classification (NCBI taxonomy): domain Eukaryota; kingdom Metazoa; phylum Chordata; class Actinopteri; order Osteoglossiformes; family Mormyridae; genus Brevimyrus; species Brevimyrus niger. Next base: position 356,862 of record JAABNY020000013.1, read on the forward strand.
ACGCTATCTGTCAAGGTTGCCCGGCACACCGGATGTAAATGTGGAGAAAATAGGGAGTGCGATATTTCTCTGAAATGCAAATGCAAACCATGACTTGGCTCCCAACCAATTAAAATTCTACGTTAAGGGGGTCACACAGTAAAACTCAATATGTGAAAGGGCTGCCCTTTGAAATGAGGTTATGCACATAGCAGGAAACCAGAATTATGTGGTTTACAAAGTTTCAGCAAGCAAATCTGTAGCAAGAAACAGGTACCCCTGATAAGACATGTTTGCATTTACTGTCAGATAAAAAGAATTACATAAGTTTGATTCCTTCTGTTACGCTAAAGTGTCAACACGGGACATAGAGAAAATAAAAATGGACATTTTGGCAGCACAAACGGTGAGCTGACGGAAACCCTCTAAAAGTGAACATGTAACGCTTCTGGACGCCGTCGCAACCCTGGAACATCACGACCGGTTCTCATGGCATTTTCGACATTCGCTTTTCCTCTCCACTTCAGAAGGCCGCAGTTCTCATGTCGATGTATGAGGAATTAATTAGCTGGCCCACAATTAGCTTATTTTTATTCCCTCCCCGCAAACAGTGCTGAAATGCTAATTAGCGACGCCGAAAGGGCGGCAGCGACAACGCGGGGAAAATTAAGCCAAACTAAATAAACAACGGGTGCCGCAGCGTGGGCGTCCACAGTGCAGTCTCCTCAAGAAAACAAGCATCGGAAAAATGGAAATGTTGCCAACGGAACACCTGCAAGCCAGCAGCCTGCCATCCGGCCAATCAGAATCGCCAGCAGCTGAATTAGCTGAGCTGGTGTCAGCAAAGGTGGACATTTCAGGTCCAGAAAGTAAAAATCCAAACCAGGATTTTGTTTCAACCAACCAGCCGAGTATAACGTGATTCTGACTCTTAATAGTCAACAGGTTGGTTGAAACAAAATCCTGGTTTGGATTTAGACTTTCTGGACCTGAAATGTCCCCCTCTGGGTGTCAGCCATCAAGTACACAGAACATCTATATTGCCATGAAGTCCTTTACTTTGTAATATTGTCCTAGTCTCCCAGCCTACTGCGTAACACCAAAAAATGCCATGTTCGGAACGTCTTCCACATTGTTCCGGTGTTTTCACCGAAGGATAACTACTGTAGGCCTTTGAGAGGTGCCACTTATCTGTCTAGCATGCACTAACTGAGCTATTATGAGTGAACCTGCTGTGATATTTTCGCTACTCCCCAAGTAGCTGCTAAACAAACAGAGAAATAGCCAGGTGTCACTCCTGAAGGAGATCATAGGGCTGTTTGCGAACGCTGAGGAAATAGGGACCACTGCTACAGCTTGAGGGTGTGGCTCTCGCCTTCGATTCAGCATGTAATTTAAAAGCCACTGCGAGTCCTCTGCGTTAGCGGTGGGGGATCCAAGACTTTAAATCCAGCCAATGGGGGCATCGGATTCCAAACACATCTGATGACAAACGCTGCTGGTCTCACCCAATGAAGAAGCGAGACTTGAGATGTGAGAAGGCAATGAGATGTGGGGCAAAACAGGCACATTTACTGAATCCCTGTGTTTCACACAGTTTATAGCAGCCCTGAGTGTGTTTAATCAATAAAATGTGTAAAAATAAAATAGCCTAATGTGACGGAGACCAAATTTGCATGATAAGAACATTTTTCCAACATGTTTCTTGTGTTTCTCCTGTCTTGCACAATGCCTGTTGCGTGCAACTACATAGAGCAGTATCTCCTAAATCCCACAGGCAATAATGGCTCAAACAAACTTGATCTGCTTCTGCGCGTTGATAACCTTAGTCTGTCATGACTGTGCATGTTGGATCCAAAGGAAAAATCTGTAACTCTATAACATAGCCACTTGCAGCTACCTCAGGTAAAGGGGTCATAATAGAGCAGGTCGACTATAAAGACAATAAAGGCAATAGGTTTAACTGATACTCCATAGAGATTCGGCTCCTATTACTAGGAAGTCAGAATCCATTCAATCCCTGTTGCCTACCCCTTAAAAATAAATAAATATCTCTCTGAGCAGGCAATAGACTGAAGGCTTTCAGCCTGGTGAGAACTTGCTCCTGGATCAGAGCAGAGCAGTGAAGGTTTTGGATTCTCCTCCACTCTTCCCAGCACCGTTTTTCTTCTGCTGTTGACCTTCAGCGGCCTGCTCTCAGGCCCTGCTTTTATCATTCCAGCTGAGAATTACAGGGAGGAGGCTGGAGGCTGACATTTAAGCGTTTTTTGCAAGGGGGGAGGCAGGTGTCTGGAAGTTGGAGGGGGGGGGGTTCATGTTCTGCGTGGGGAGCAGGAACCTCTAGGTTAAAATGACAGCTCCACATGGGGGCCTTTTTATCGCCGGTCATCTGCCACCCAGGCTTTGAAATGTCAATCGATAGGCCCACCGGTCCGGCTTTCAGGTACACTGCTGCCCGGGGGGGTTAAGGTACAGAGCCCCCACAACAGTGCACAAAGGCATTGGGCTGGTCTTGGGCTTACTAGGCTAACTTTATACTTCAGGGAAACCACGATAATTAAGTGGGCTGGAGATTACAGTCATCCTTATCCGTTGCAAACGGAGCCATGGGTCACATGATCTCTCTTTTTGGGCAGCCCCCTTGATGAAACACCCAACACCTACCCCAAGTGCCTGCTGAGGGTGAGGGGGAAGTGAGCGCCCCCCCAACCCCAGCCTCCGAGAGGTTGTATGGGATGTGCCCCAGAAGACTAGATAATAATCTCTAATGATACTGCTTCCAATGAGGTTAGGGACGATGAGGGGACCCCAAATTAAAAGAGACAGAGAATGTGTGGCCCAAGGTCCTTCTATAATTACTTATATATAACTAAAAAGAACAAATTTGTGCTGAAGCTAAGCTCTTCATCTCAGAGGGTGGTTTGCATTGCAGAACTGAAACAAGATCGCTCATTTTCAGGACGGTCTTTTAGCCGGTAACACTGACCCACAAGAGCAGCTTTATCCTTGGCCAGGGTATTAGGATGCTGAGCTATTTGCACAACAGCCCTCGGCTTCAACCCCCCCCCCCCCCTCCCGAAATCCATCTGAAGTCTTTAGCTGCTGCCGATACATTCTTCCTGCTGTTGTCAGATGGCAAGGGGAGGCGTGGCCTCTTCCAGGAGGAGTGCCCCAGGGATGGGCACTCGGGCCGCTCCTGATTCCCATCCACTGGCACTGGGTCACAAGGCGCTGGCACTGCCACACACAGATTTTGCAGCTTCGCTTTTCTCGTGTCGCATGGATCACTGCGCGCCAGGGGAAGTTCCGGCGTCACCTGCAGCCATCAACTTCAACTTCCCCATCTCATTTGGGGAAGCAAGTGGTTCTACCTCCGGCACTGGCCGGGCCTGCACTGTTGCCCTTAACAACTAGCTTGTCTCCTACTACTGTTTGACTACGGTTACTACAGCGTGGATGTGTATCTTTTCTTCTGGGGCCTAGTACTCTCTTCAGTATTGCACTGCAGTTATCTACAAATCTTCTTTGTACTCTCCAAAATCTCCATTTGATCTCCACTCAGCAGGTGTTTTCTTTACATTCCGATGCCAGCATTGCCATAATCAAGAAGGAACACTTGCCCGACTTCCTCCCTGTGTTGATGCTGAATTGCTAGGCTAACATACGGTTTTATAACACCTGAGCCAGATGTTAATTTGTGTGTAACATCTGTATGCAAAGCACAAGCTGGCTGCTAATGTACTATGCAAATCTCACTCATGTTGGATTTATTTATTTCCATAAGAGGATGATACATGAATTGATGGTGTTTATTAGCAAAGCAGTCAAAGTCTGTTTTAGGAAGTGATGGAAAACACACAGACAGAAATGGGGAACAATACTTAAAAATGTATTTTGATACAGTTTACCAACTACACTATCTGTAGGTGCATCAAAATAAACTTCAAAATACAGCCACTAAGGAAAGTATGAAAATAAACTACAGTATTTTGGGTTCTAAAAATACAAAAATGCATTTCGTTCTATATCAGCCTGCTCCATGGCAAGCACACTGACTCAAATTGCAAAGCATGAGAGCCACATACTTATCAAGACACAAATGTGAAACCAGACAAAAGATGAAATATTCTGAAGTATCTTAAATATATCCCAACTAGTCACATGAACACTTGGATAATGGAAAGTCAATCGAATGGAAAAGTTATAGTGACAAACTCTTAAAGATTTTTATTATTATTATTTAATTGACAAAACTGCCACAGATGCAATTAACTCAAAACAACAAAATTTAAAATCAAAAATGACGAATGCAATTTAAGTGTTTCACTCAGCAACATCTTAAAAACATTAAACATGAATAGGCCTGAATGGAGTCTGAACAATGGAGTAAACTGAACAGGAGGGTTAAGTAGTCATCTGCTTCTCCTTCTGTGAGTATGCATGTGATGGTCATTGTGGCCACATTCTCCAAGGCCTGGTACCATGTGGTATCACCAGGAACAGGCCATTGGATTGACTCACCAGGAACAAAATATTGAATTGGCTCACCAGGAACAAGGCATTAGATTGGCTCATCATAAGCAGGCCATTGGATTGGCTCCGCAGAAACAGACCATTAAATTGACTCGACAACAACAGGGCAAAGGATTTGCTCACCAGTAACTGGCCATTGTATTTGCTCACCAGGAACTGGCCATTGGATCGGCTCACCAGCAAAAAGCTATACAGTAGGGTTGTTCTCACCAGGAACTGGCCATTGGATTGTTTCTTGACCCCTGACCTTGGCCTCCTCCTCAGAACATGCCCTCCTTCAGCTTGAAGGTCTTCAGCATTCCCCACAAAGTTCCATAAAATATGTTTGCGCAGGAAAAAAAATCTGAAACCAATCTTTTGTGAAATTTATTTTATGCAAGTTTAGCCCAATGTCCCCATAATCTACATTTCCCCCTCTCCTATGAAGGCATCGACGAGCATTATGTCTGTGCAATTAAACCCTGATGGTGTCCAGAGGGCCTGGTTTACAGAATGAGTGGGTTCTGAAACCGCGATGGAATAAAAACTCCATCGTCCGGTCGTCTCCCTCACTCCAAATATCCCATTCAACTTTATGATTACATACACAGCCTGAAGCAGCAACGCTATCTGCCGTGCCTGTGTGTGCAAGGTTGGCATGGGAACAGGTCTCTGGTGGATGCGGGAACAGCTGTTGGCCGAGGGATAGCAAACAGAAGGTTGAGAGCGGGAGGAGTCGATGTTGCCTGGTTCAGAGGAGAGACGCTGCGAGGGTCCAACTTGGGACCAGGGGATCTTTGAGCTCACATTCAGGAACCGCAGCGGAGCTAGACACGTAGCCCGGGAGGATTCGGCTGATGAATAATGCAGCGCCCGCGATGCCGCCGTCCTCAATTTTGGCATAAATATGAATAGAAGAGACCCGTGCAATCAGTGTTTCTCATGGCCTGCAGCAAAACATGCGCTCGCAACACTGACAGCAAAAGCACAGCTTCCTCCGAGCATTCTCCCACGCTCTGACCTTGAGGGCAGCCGGCAACACTTCCTATCAACAGTCCCAGCTCAGAATTTAAGGGTAGAAATTGTAACCCGGTACTGGCAGCGGGGAGTGAGAGAATATTAATGCTCCTTGCATGTCGTGGAGTCTCTGCTTTTATTCGATATTCACACAGATCGAGATCGGGATGAGGAGCAGCAGATATGAGTTCGAGCAGAAGAGCTTTGAGGAGGTAGTCAACCAAAGCCAGTCACACGTTCAGAATCGTGAGCTTATTGTAGTCTTTGAGATGGTTTTCAAAAAAGATGAGAACGCCACTGTTCACTGAGGTAGCAAATCTCCCCATGACCTGTGAGATATCAGCAAATGAATTTATTTAAAAAATGGCAATATGGAGAAAACCGAAAATTTAAGTATGAATATATGATAATAGTGAATAATAGGACATCAGACACAGGTCTTGAATTACATGTAAGTTTCTGTTTGATATATTTATTTAGCCAATGTGCATTTTGAGAAAGTTGCATCAGCCAGTCGCTGAAGCAATTGGGGGTTAAGGGCCTTGCTCAAGGTCCCAATGGGGAAATTAGTCTGCTGACCATGGGATTTGAACCAACAACCTTTCATACGTAGGCACAAACCCACTAGGCCACACATCCCCCAGACTTTGCTGGGCCTGATAATGGAAGAGGATAAGAGATTGAGGTCCGGAGCCAAGGTAGTTAATTCCACTTCATGGTAAGCATGATGTTTCCTTCATACCTCTTCCTGATCCTTGCTATGGTTCCATGAAACGGTTCATCACGGAGCCAGTGGACCATGACAGGCTGGGATCCGTGATATAATACTGCTCGTCATGCCACACCATACAGTTAAAAGCCTAGAAGCAAGATGTTGGCCTTGCTGCTAGAAGGCTTTCCTCAGGAGATACCTAAGGGATGGAGAGCAGCTATAAGAGGACCCCAGTGACTTGATTCATTGCTAGATATCTGTACAATTAGGTCAAAAAGGCACATTTCTTCTTCGTGGGAACAAGTGTCACCAGCAGACTCGTAAATCTGCATTAGCCAGACAGGCAGGGATGTTTCTCAGGCGTGGGCCTGTAACAGCCTTTCAGCTGGACGTTTCTGAGGCGCAGAGGACTGCTCCCCTGGAAGACACGCCCCCACTTCGGCAGATTTATCCCCCATGCAGGACATACTTCCAAAGATTCCCCCGTTTTTTCAAGCAGCGAAAACAAGCAGCGGGTTGTTGTTATTAACCAATAGCTAATTTCCTGTAATAGGCAGAAGCAAAAGCTGTTTTGCCTTGAAACGTACGCCCACAGGGCACGCCATAAATAACCGCTGTTTAATTGAGCGTGCCCACGCTGAAGGCTTCATCATATGCGGGCCAAAATCGCGCTTGGAAAAGTGGAAGTTGACAAACACGCAAAACAACTTCTTCTGCGATGGAGCCGCTCTGAGCGTAATCAGATAGCTTCTGTACACAGACTGAACCCAGCAAGTCAGTCAGCTGACCCTCGCTGACCCTAGTCATGCCCAACAAAGTGGGGAAGAGAAAGTAAACTACAGTTCCTAAAAGGCACGCATGAAACAAAGGCTGCTGTCCGTCTGGCATTCAGCGGCTTCCAGAGCTGCCTGTGCAGCCCTCTTTATCTCGATTGTGTCGATGTTGAGCCATTTCAAAATGTTCCTGTCCCTGATACTGTATTATAATGAGATAGCCTGACTTTAGGTCATTGTCTCATCTCAAAAACAAAAACTGAACCAAGTGAGTTTTGCTTTAATTTGTTCGTATACTTCCCTTTGTTGGAGTGTAGGAGGATGATTTGAACTTCACATCGGTGCAGTGTCACGCAAACATCTATTAACTGTAGGAAAATTGCTGCTGCAAAACCATTCTCTTTCCATCCATCCATCCATCCATCCATCCATCCATCCATCCATCCATCCGTCCATCTACCAATTGCTTATCCGACATCACAGGCACCAATTTTAACCAAAATGAATTGCCTCTAATATGTGTTTTCCAGAGTCTTCAAAATCCATACGTATCATCTGGAATGACATTTAAGTAAAAACAAAGAAATAGTTAGCAAAAGCAGGGAACGACAAGGGCTAGAGGCCACCACACCTTAGCAATCCATCCATTTTTAATACCCACTTGCCCTCTGCAGAGTCCGGAGCCTACCCCAGTATCAATGGGCTCCAGGCGGGGAAAAACCCAGGACAGGGCACCATCTGATCACAGGTAACACACACTGCTCACAATTATAGATATTTTACCAATGCTAGCTCACTTGAACACATTTTTGAGCTGTGAGGGGAACCCAGAGGAGCCCTCGGAACAATATGGGGAGAACATGCAAACTCCACGCACCTACAGCTGGGAAGGAGACTCAAAGACTAGTAGCCAGTGCCGGGAGGTAATCACACCAAGCACAGGAACCACCGAGCTTCTGGCTGAGACTGGAGCACGGGTCACCGGGCAAGGCCCAGCTGTGCCAACGCGACCTCCTGCGTGGTGGAGATACGCAGAAAACAGGATGACAAAGGGGGGGAGTGGCCCACTTAGGGGGCGGAATGACATCATCAGGGAAACAGGATCCCGCCAGCCGCTCCTCCTGTTACACGGAAGGTGGAAAGCAGTGAGAGTGAGTGGTGGTGCAGGGTGGGTCAGCTGAAGAGCCACTTTGGGCACCTGAAGCCTCTTACTGATGGCATAAAACCTCAGCTACTGCATCTGTAGACCAGACACCTGTATCGTCTTTCCCTGAAAGCCGACTCCGCCCTCCCCACCCACCCGCCCCGCCCCCCCC